>MU223614.1:5214153-5236168 GCA_018584345.1 Thuja plicata | reverse complement strand
ACCGGATGTTGGATGTTGTGAGAATAATGTTGTAGAAATAAATTGGCAATTTCGTCAAAGGTCTTGATGCCAGTTGGTAGTCTAGAGAACCATTCCATAGCTGATCCTCCCAAACTATGTGGGAAAATACACATAAGATAGGTTGTGTCATGCATGAATTCCATGGAGAGAGCACCAGATTCTCTCAAATGGTCTTCAGGGTTAGATGTACCCAGGTATTTGTCATATTTAGGAAGTTCAACTCCTTTGGGAAAAGGAGGCATGTGAAGATCTTTTTCAAATGGGAAAGGACAGATACTTTCCAACATGAATTGCGTAACAGGTTTGTCTTCCTCTTTCAAAAGTTGAGAGAGTTGCTCTTGCATAGTTTGCGTTTCTTTGCGCAAGCGAGAATTTTCAGGTTCTTCCTCTTTCTCAACAAGTGTGTCTAAAGTATAACCTGAAGGTAACTTAGCCCCTTGATTGGCTAGTTCAAGAATGTATTTTTCTTTTTCCTTAGCTAGTAGGATTCCCATCATTTTACAGAATTCTTTGTTAGCACGAGCATGTGTAATATCTTCTTGAGTGATTTCAACTTCTACATTGTTAGGGGGGTCTTCAGAATGGGACTTACCCCAATTTCTAAAGAGGTCAGTTCTACTAACCTCACCACCTGAATGGTTATGATCTGCCATCTTGCCAAAATGCAAGGATTCAAGGTGTAAAGACTTGGTATGAAAAGATTGAGTGTTCTCTGAATTTGGGTCTTCTTGGAACAAAGGATTTCAAACCATACTAAGATCCATAGGAAATGACCTTTTAGTGTAAGTTCATCGTACCAGGGAAGGAGATCAAGATGATTCCTCACTAGTTGTAGTCGGTAATGGTGTGGAAAGTATAGATTCATCTTGATTGATTGAAGGAAATGTTTTGCCACTTCGAGTTGTGACAGTCATAGACAATGTTTTGAACAAGGAATGTGAACTAGGACCAAACTTGAAAATGTCTCAAAGATTGCACAGAATGTGCCAAAAGGTGAAATATCCTTGGTGTAAATCATCTAAGATGAGGCTAAAACAAGCCAAGAGATGACTATTGTGACACAAGGCATGACGACATAGATGAAATAAATCAAAAGGACATGAGACAAGACCAATTTAAGCAAGAATCATGTAGTTTTCAACCCAAGAAACTAAGTTTCAGACTGTGTGGAGATGAATGGCAGAAAAATAGACCCATATTAGATACCAAATTTGATAGAAGTACAACTGAATGACAAATTTTAACCCACTATTTTGGACAAAAAACTACAGTTTTGCGTGACAAAATGCTCTATTGCACGAAGTTTCTCACCGAGCCATGTGAAGAAATGTTGTCTTCACACAAAGAATGACACTAGAGGACCGAATAATGACTGACAAAAAATTGGCACTATTTCCAAATGTCATGCGACAGTGTAATACGTATCACGCGAAGATTCTCACTGATTTGCGTGAAGATTGGGAAATTTTGCGTGAAACTATGCAAATGTAGAAAAAAGTACGTTTACAGAATCAGACTGTTAAGACCAGTTTGTATTTTCTAAGATGAAATCATGCTATTTTTTGATAGATAGTTCAAGTTACAGATTGTTTTGGACATGTTCAAGATTGACAATTTGTGTGTTTTGACGATAGTTTTGATTGTTCAAATGATACACCCGCGCAAAACACATTAAACAAAATGTTTATAGTACCAGAACAAGAACATCACAACCCTAGGATAGCCAGCACAATATCTATTGAATCCCCACTTGAACCAAAGTTTAGCTATGCTTACTCTTAGTGGATAACTTAGAAGCTTGGAAGCATGGGCTCCTCCTTACATATGCACTCACTTCTCAGGCATACCAAGCTTTGGACCCCAAAGGAATTACTTCCCAACGGGCTGTTATCTCTACTAAAAGCCGTAAGAATGTGGGGTGTCTTAGTCGGTCTCTAACATTCTATGCCAACATATAGAGGGTTTTTGGAAAATTAGAACAACAGTTTGTAGTAAGGACATCTGTTCAGGTGGTTGTGATCAGGACATTTTCCCAATAAAGGGGGCTCTCCCAATCCATTCAAAGCAAGGCTTTCACCTTAACGATATCGAGACTTTAACACACCACTAGGGTACTGGAGGAGATTTTGGTTGCCACAATGAATTCACACCTATCTATTGTGACATTAATCATAATAGCATTTTTTGTATACCGGTTTGGAAGGGCTTGGCTTTAGCCTATTACTGGTTGGGCATCCACTCTCACTAGCTCTGCTAAAGCTCTCGGGAGGTAGCCACTCTAGAAGAATCAAATGAATTTCTCTTACACCCAAGATCCATAAAGGCGAGGGGAGAGGATATGTTCATGTAGTTCTTAGGATCACAATCTAAAAAACACTTCAATCACGCAAGACAATGATTCATTTTAAGCACCAACCAAAGTGTGTTTTAACTACTAAAAATAGATATAAGAAGTTGTGAAAAAATGTAAGGTCTTCAAAAAATATCCTGCAATAAAACCCATTAGTAGTTTGTAATGTCTTTCTTCATATCAACATCTTGCAACAAACATGTTAGAAGTTTATGATGGCTTTCTCTTTATCTCAGCATCTTGCAAACCATTGTCAAGCTGTCTCAAAAGATAAAATAAGGGAAACACAGTTGTCATAAAACAGTAGGTGGTTAGAAAATTGAGGCAATAAAATATCAAAATGAAAGCTCTGGTCTGCAATTTCATGCGATAAAGTATTCTAGATCACGTGAAGAAGTTCTGAAGCCACGTGAAGAACTAGAAAGTTCATGCGAGATGTACAAAAAGTTTGTGCGAAGTTAAAATAGAGCTTGTATGGAAGTACGGATAGAATGCAAAAAAATGAAAAATATGAAATGAAATGAAGCCAGAATAGAAATGTACCTGCCCCACGGCGGGCGCCAAAAATGTATGTGGTAAATTTGGCCTTGTTAATTCACCATACACTTCAACATAGTCCTTTTTCACCAGGTACACACAAGACTGAATATGAGATTATTCATCCTGTCTGCCTGCATGATTCAACCTGTTGCCTTCTATCCAAACGATATTTTTGAAATTGCTCTCAGAACGAGATCTCACAACCATGGACCAATCTAGGAATGAAGGATTTATCATGATGGATGCAATACAATGCAATATTATACTAAGAATTGAAAGATGTGAGATGATCTATGACATGATGATAAATGCAATTATTCTAGAAATTGAAACTATCTTATTGCAAAATGAAATTATTCTATATGAGATTAGCAAGAAAATGAGACAATAATTCAGTATTCTAACAATGCAAAAGTGAGTGGGTAATCAGGAAGTAATCGAGGTTTGATTGAGGAATGAGAGTTCTTTTATAGACTCAGAGATGGTCAGAATAGAAACTTTCCTCTTTGAAATAAAATAGATAGAAAAGCCAGTTAAAGTTAGAAAGCTTTATTCAAAAGAAATCAATAAATTGTTTTCTCTCTACTTTAACTGTTTTCTTTTTTTGATTTAATTCTGTTTTATTTGAATTAAATTGTTTTCTTTCTCTTTAAAGCACAATTAATTTAAAGTTTCCATTTCTGAATAAAAGAAAGATTTTTGATAGAATATTCAATTAATTAAATAAATATGACCTCATAATTGCTTTTTCTCAATTATCTGAATATTTAAATTCACTTATTGAAAATGAGGATATTTATTTAATAATTAAATATCATTTAATTCCTTTTTCATGTGTCTCAGCTAAAGAGGGTGAATTTAATTTAATTAAAGTGCTAGGACTTTATAATTAAATTAATTCGATCGTAAGGTTTGTTTAGCCAAATAGATATTTAAGAATTAAATATGATGTATGATTAATGCAGATTTAGGATTTTCTACATTTGACACTCAGGTCGAGTAGAGTCAGTCAAAAACTCAGAATTTCCTAGTACAATAGGACTTTGATGATCAAGAAGAGTGAAAAATGCAACAAAATTGGTTAGGGTTGCAAGATGCCAATTTTGGGGTGTTACAGAAGCTTGTAGTAGTCTTGTTCATATAAAAGAATATTCAAGACCATTTAGAAAGGGCTAGAGAATTGGGAAAGTAGAAAGCATTAGGCTTATACTTGTTTCTAGTCTAGGATATAGAAGATGTATTTCAAATTGTATTGAGATAGAATAGAAAGCTTATGATCTGTTGCATATTATTGAAATGTGTATTTCATTTCCATATTGCTACAGAAGCATGTTTTCATCATACTTAATATAAGTATTCTCAGGTTTTAAGTCTCTCCTCTATGATATCTCTATAATTTGTAAGTTTTCTAGCTTACTGTATAAGTCTTTCTTATACATATGTGTATTACATAAGTCTTTGATCTTAGATCAAATTAAAATGCTTTGGATTTTACATTGATTCTATCTAGTTATCAAATAAGGATTTTGTAGTGTGTGATGTGAGATATTTATGTTTATGGCTTTGAATCTTTACCAATAAGGTTGTTTTAGTTGTAGCATTGTATTTAGGAATTTACCCAATGGATAAGGCACTCATCTAAAGCAAGTATATTCTTTTGAGGTATAGGTTTGAATGGTTTGGCTATATTCTGTCCCAAAAAATAATCAATCTCATTACCAAATTATTTACTGTTCAGTTGTTGTTCTTCTTATTCCGCCAATGGTAGTGTAGAGTCAATGAATGCTAGGTTGGCATTTAGTACTTACTTACCATTTATCTATTGTTCAAATACAAAAGTAGAAGTTGTTGTAAAGAATTGAGTTTTATTCTGGATAGGTATACCCACCTTGGTTTTACAAAGCCAGAAGTGCAGAGGGAAGTCTTGACCCTATAGTTGGTCCATTTATCTTACATATCTTTCATACTTGGAGCTAAACACTCCTAACATCAGTCTTAAGATATAATGGTTTCTTTTTGTAGGATAAAATTTTTAAACCCCAACAAGATGGTGACTCTACTAGGGAGTAGTGTTGTAAATTGTCATATCTAGCTAGTAAGTTGATCATTGGAAGCATAGAGTTACTCAAGATTCACCTTTCTCATTATTTTATCTTGTGAGTTATCTATTTTAAGGTTATTCATATTTGTTAATTGTTTTGATCCCAACAAGTGTTGGGTGGCGACTCTGAAGTATTCTCTGCAAAAGTGCTGAGTATTAAAAATCATTTTGTCACACACTTTCCAATATGAGTCATAGAAGTACTCGATCTTGGTCAAAGAGAAATCTTGAGGAGTGGTTGGGAGATGAATTCCTAACTACCTCTAGAGCCGAGAAACTGAGAAAAGGAAAGGGAAATACAAGAGCTCCTCAAAATCAAAGACAAGAGGATGAAATTAGAGAAGAAAGACCAGTCCAACATAGCCAAGAAGGAAATGCATCTGAGTATGAGGAAGCTAAAGATGTGGGAATGGGTAAAAATGAAGATTATAACTCTCCTAGTGAAAGAAAGGAAAGAGATTCTGACATCACCCTTCCTGATTCAAAAAATGTTGATGATGAGGAAGAAGAATGGACAAGACGTCTCCAAAAGGAAATGGCCCTCACACAACAAAGAAACAAAGAAAAGGAAGATGAGAAAAGGAAAAAGATGATCATTATTGAGCAGTCGAAGATGAAAGTATGAAACTAGGAGGCCATCAATTATGTTTTCAAGCCTGAGAAAATTGAAGAGGAACCTTTCATTAAAATAGTTAGTCATCAAGGCCCTAAAGATAAGGGAAAGCAAGGAATGGCAGTGGTTAGAATAAATGAGCCCAAGAATCTCAAGGGACCAAAAAATCATATGTCTAAATTGGACATGGATCTTGAAAGAGCTAGAGTTGAAAAGGAGATCATAGCTAAAGAACTTGAGAAGGAAAAATTGGAGGCAACTACTTTGGAAATGAAGAAGAAGGTTGATTTTCTTAGACAAACAACAAGACTTGTTCATCATGGCATATAAGGAGCTACAACATCAAATACAAATTCCTCTATTTCTCAAATTAATACCTCATTTCAAGGAGGACCTCCTCACGAAGAAAGGTACAAGCAATTTTCATTTCATAATATTCCTGGTTATCCTAATATAGTTCCTAATGAAATTAGGGATAAGCTTCCTAAGTTTATTGGGAACAATGTAATCACATGTGAGGAGCATCTAAAAAATTTCAAACATACCATGGATGATTATAATCTTAGACATGAGGATGTAACTATTAAACTCTTTGTTCTATCTTTGGTTGAGGATGCTAGGGATTGGTTTGAGGCTGTACCTCATCATTCCATAGGATCTATGATTTCATTAAGGGATTGTTTTAAGGAGAAATATAGTGATAAGACCAATGAGGGATTCATGTAGAATGAATTCAACAATATTAAAAAATATCAGAATGAACATGTTGCATAATTCAACATAATATTTCAGAGAGATATGCATAAACTTTTCCATGTTTTGATACATGATGACAAGGTTTGTCTAATCAATTATCTTAATGCTTTTGATTCTAAGGTGGGCTACCTCCTAAGAGACAAGAATCCAAAGACTATAAGAGAAGCTTACAAGACAACTATCAATGTAGAAACTAATTTAAGGGTCTCTAGGAAGTTGGGTTAAAGATATGATGGGAAGTATGCTAAGAGGGACTCAGATAGACTCTCAAATGTCAATCCTAAAGAAGATGTCAATATGAAGCAGCTTCTAAGTGCTATAAAAGACCTAAATCTAGGAAAGAGTAAGAATCCTAGACCTCCAAACAATAATAGGTCATCCTATAACAATTATAATCCCTAAAATGAGATGCAAAACCACCCATATGGTACCCAATACAAATATGGGAAACCCATTATCCCACAAAGGAAAGATAGGCTTGATAATATGGTGCAGGAGCACACCTAACTCAAACCCATAGATCCTTATTTTCCTAAGATGGATATGACTAGGTCAATCCATGTCTAGATAGGTTTCTTAGTTGGTTTCCTTTAGTTGTGTGTGTGTGTGACGTATTTAGTAAACCTCTGGAAATCCAACCAAGGCATCGAGAACCTTTGATAAGCTCCTTGGTATCACTAGCACTCGGCCTATACTGGTGCCTAGTATCTTGGCCTACTTTTCCTAGTAGCTCAACCTACATTTCCTAGTAGCTCGGCCTACATTGCCTAGTAGCTTGGCCTACATTGCCTAGCAGCTCTGCCTACATTTCCTAGTAGCTCGGCCTACATTGGTGCCTAGCAGCTCGGCCAACACTGGAGCTCAGCTTGCTTTACTATTGCTCGGCAATATTCAGTCATAACGGCCTGTGAAAATTGGATCTTGTCTTTTATGGACAGTATGGTTAGTGTAAGGGTTCCTAAAGAGATTCTTGTGAATGAGTGGACCGTTAAGGTTGTTTCCTATGTGAGGATGGTTACTAATAACATCAAAAGCCTTCATTTTAGAGATCTAGAAGGGAGAGATTGTAGAAGAAGAGAAGCTATAGGAAGGTTAGAGATTTGCAGATTACTGTACTGTTTTGTTTTGTTTCCAGTAATGAGAAGTTGCAGATTGTGTTTTTACTAGATATCAAGTCTCTTTGTGGTTCCTTTTGCATGCAAGTAGATTAGTTACCTTATTTTATGTTTTGCAAGTTGTTAGTTCTTCACCCGTTCTGGGTTGTAAATAGTAATGGCCCCTCGAGATTCCTGAATCCATGATGAGAATCATATATTGGAATGGAACTCGAGAGGAGCCCTTGTACATAGTTTCATTTCTGTTTTCTATAGGAGAAGAAACAACAAAGAGTCTAGAGATCTTACCCTAGGCGAGCTTGGTAATAGTCCAGCTAGGGAAAACAATGAAAGCAATATTTAGAAAACATTGAATAAGCAAGTAGAATGAATCTATTTGTGTAGGTTCAACAAGAAGAAGAAGAAAATCATTTTGATGGGGGACTGAGTCTTGAATGGGAGGTAAAGTTGAGAGTGACTTACCTCAGTTTAGGGTTGTGAACACCCTAAGAGATCTAGGAGAAAGATCTCAGAATAGAGCCAAGCTGGTTCTGTAGCAGCAACAAGACTTCTGTAAACATCAGATTGGTATCATAGCCTAAATTGATTGGGCTTGTGGTAGATGTTTCATCCAGCAATATCAATAGGTGAAAGCAAGATGGTCACCAATGCAAAGCTTGTAAAGGAATTAGATGAGAAGAAGAGAGTGATAGAGGATCAAAGGGAAAGGAGTAGACTCCTTGAAGAAGCCCTGGATGAGATGAAGGTAAAACTTCAAGAAGTTGCAGATGCAACTAAAAACAAAGATGGAGATGAAGTAATCAGTAGCAAAGGGAAGAAGAAAGTTGATGAAGAAGACTTGATACCTGAACCATACCCTCCCATGAATGAAGAGCCATTTCTAAAAGCTCTCAGAGCCCTAGGAGGCAAAAGTATTGAAGGAATTCCATTCTTTAACAGAAAGATGGACAGTGAACTAGTTGTGGAGTGGATAGAAGGTATTGAGAATCATTTTGAATGTGAGGGCATAATTGAAGCACAAAAGGTAAAATTTGCAAAGTCAAGGTTAAGAGGATCAGCATTAACATGGTGGAAATACCTCTAAGAAGAGAGGGAAAAGATGGGTAAGCATCCAATCTCAAATTGGAAGGCCATGTTAAACAAGGTAAAGGAGAAATACCTACCCGAGGATTATGAAATCCAGTTACACAAGAAGAGGTAGAGTTTGAAAAAAAAAAATTTGGATGTGGCTACGTATACTGAAGAATTCCAGAAGTTGTACTTGAGGTCAAGAGTCCAAGAAGAAGAGAATATCAAGGTGGCTAGGTATCTTGGAGGCCTAAAATGGAATATCCAAGAGGAAATCAGTTTATGGACTCCTACAACCATCCATAAGTGTTTCAAACTTGCATTGAAAGTGGAAGAGAAGAACAAAAAGAAATCAGAATCAAACTTTAGAGGAAGAGGAAGAGGTAGAGAAGGAAGAGGACAAGGAGGCTATGGTGGAAGAGGATCAAATTCAAGGTAGAAAAGTGAGAACAAGCTCACTAAAAATCAGGAAGGAAACTCAAATAGAGGAGGTTTCAACAGAGGTAGAGTCTCTAACACTAGTTGGAGAGGAAGGAGCAGCAGCAATCAAGGAAGAGGAGCATCCTACTTTGCCACCATGAAGTGCTATCGCTGCAATCAGCTAGGGCATCCTACCTATAGGTGTCCTAAAAATGGTTCTACTTCTCAAGGAGGTGGAAAGAGAGTTAACTATGTCCAAGAAGAATCAAGTTGTAGTAGCAAGCCCTCTGAGGTACCATTAGAATGAGAAGAAGGTGAGAACCTCATGATAAGGAAGACCTTAATTAGAGATCCAAGCAAAGAAGAACCAAGCCAAAGGAGAGCACTCTTTAGAGTGAAGTGCAAGATTACAAGAAAGGTGTGTAGAGTCATTATTGATTCAGGCTCAACTGATAATATCATTAGTGAAGAGGCAGCCACCAAGTTAAATTTGAAAAAGATTCCACATGAAAATCCATACAAGGTTACATGACTCAACAAAGGACAACATATGTTTGTAGGAGAACAAGAATGGGTAGAGTTCACCATTGGCAAGTATAAAGATAGAGTTCTATGTGATATTATTACCATGGATGCATGCCACCTTCTACTTGGAAGGCCATGGCAATTTGATAGCCAAGCCATGCATGATGGAACCAAGAATGCATACTCGTTCAAGAAAGATGGAGTGACTTTGAAAATTCAGTCACTAATGGAAGAAGGAGAGATGAAGACATCAAGTCCAAGTGTGCTCATGGTTGGTGAGAAGGAATTATTGAAGACTCTAGGAGAAGGAGAAGGAGTTGGATTTGCTTTAGTATTAAAGCCAAAAGATGAAGTTGCTATCAAGAAATCAGAAATACCGAATGAGGTAAAAGAAATACTTGAAGAGTATAGAGATATTGTGAATGATGGACAGCCCACTCCTCTACCTCATAAGAGACTTGTTAGTCACAAGATTGACTTCATTCCAGGAGCTACCTTACCCAAAAAAGCTTCCTATAAGATGACCCCTCAGCGAAATGAGGAGATAGCCAAGTAAATCAGATAGTTATTAGACCAAGGCCTAATTAGAAAAATCAAAAGCCCATGTGTAGTCCCTACTATTTTAGCACCTAAGAAAGGAGGAACTTGGAGACTTTGTACTGATTCTAGAGACATTAATAGAATCACCAGTAGGTATAGGTTCCCAATACCTAGCATTGAAGACCTAATGGATTGTTTAGGAGAGGCAAAGTACTTTAACAAGATTGATCTTAAGAGCAGCTACCACCAGATCAGAATTAATGAAGGAGATGAATGGAAGATAGATTTTAAAACTACAGAAGGTTTGTATGAATGGCTGTTTATGCCATTTGGTTTGTCTAATGCTCCCTCAACTTTTATGAGACTTACGAATGAGGTATTGGAAGAATGGATTGGTAAGTTTGTTGTTGTCTACCTAGATGACATTTTAGTTTTTAGAAGAACTAAGGAGGAGCATATTAGGCATTTGAAATTTGTTTTCAAGAAATTGTATGATGAAAAGCTAATGATCAATTTGGAGAAGTGTGACTCCATGAAGAAGGAGCTTGTATATCTCAGTTTTCTTTTTTCACAGGGTAACCTCAAAATGGACCAAGAAAAGGTAGATGTCATTCTAAGTTGGCCTACTCCCAAGGCTACAACTGAGGTGAGAATTTTTCATGGTTTAGCTCAGTATTACAGAAAGTTCATTAGACATTTTAGTGGGATTTGTGCACTATGTTAGACACCATTAGAGGTGGGATGAAGAAAAATTTTCAATGGACACCACAAGCAAACAAAGGGTTTGAAACACTCAAGGAGAAGATAGTAGAGTTTCCTACTCTAGTTCTTCCAAGCTTTGATAAGATTTTTATAGTAGAATGTGATGCAAGTAATGTGGCCATTGGGGCTATCATAAGCCAAGAAGGAAGACCAGTAGCTTTCCATAGTGAGAATCTAAATGATGCAAAGAAGAAGTACTCTTCTTATGACTTAGAGTCGTACGCTCTAGTCCAAGCATTCAAGAAGTAGAGGCACTAATTTTTTCCAAAGGAGTTCATAGTATATACTAATAACCAAGCTCTCAACTTCCTTAACTCTCAAGACAAACTCAGCAGCAAACACATGAAGTGGGTGGAGTATCTACAAGCCTACACTTTCAATATCAAGCATAAAAAGGGAGTATAGAATAAGGTTGTTGATGCATTGAGTAGAAGGCTGCTCACAGTCCAATAAGTTCAGCTACAAAGCATAGGTATTGATAGCTTCAAAGACCTATATGCTGAAGATGAAGATTTTGCCCAAATCTACAAGGTATGCAAGGAGTTTAAAAACAACTTTCATAGTGAGTTTTCTGAATATACCTTACAAAATGATTTATTGTTTAAAGGAGGTCAAATTTGTGTTCCTAAAGGATCTATGAGAGAGAATTTGATCCAAGAAAAAAATAATGGAGCACTTATTGGTCATTTTGGAGTCAGTAAGACTCAAGAGTTAGTCACTAGGTTCTATTTTTGGCCTAGAATAAATAGAGATGTTAGACAGTATGTTGAGAGTTGTGTAGTGTGTCAAAAAGCAAAGGGTGCATCTTCTAATGCAGGTCTTTATCAGCCACTTCCAATCCCAACCAGACCATGCGAATGCATAAGCATGGATTTTGTAGTTGGTTTGCCAAGAACAAGGCAGGGATATGACAATATTTATGTTGTTATGGACAGATTTAGTAAGACGGCACATTTTATACCTTGTAAGACCATTCATGATGCTTGTAACATTGCTCAATTGTTTTTCAATGGAGTGGTGAGGATCCACGGACTCCCACTCAACATTGTTTTAGACAGGGATACCAAATTCATGAGCCATTTTTGGAAGACATAATGGCAAAATCTTGGCACTAGCTTGTCTTTTGGATCTGCCTACATTCCACAGATAGATGGCCAAATAGAGGTAGTCAATAGGAGTCTTGGTAACTTGTTGAGATGCCTCGCAAAGGAGTATGGTCAAGCATGGGACCTACTTATTGGACAAGTTGAATATTCATACAATTATACAGTAAACAGATCAACTGGTAAGAGTCCTTTTGAAATTGTTTATGGCTTTCACCCAAGAGGAATTTTTGAGCTTAGAGAATTGAAGGAAGGAAAGCATGGTAGTGGATATGCTGAGTACTTTTCTCATTCAATGAGGGAAGTACATGACAGTGTGAGAAAGAACTTGATTGAGAATGCTGAAAAGGTAAAGAAAAAGGTGGATGCAACAAAGAGGGATGATCAATTTTAGTTTGGATACTTTGTGATGGTACACTTGAACAAACATAGGCTGCAAAAAGGTGTTCCTCACAAGCTATAGATGAAGAGGCTAGGTCCATGTAAGATACTTGCAAAGTATGGAAATAATGCATACAAGGTGGAGCTTCCTGAAGACATTGGATTGTCACCGATTTTCAACATTGTAGATTTGATAGCATACAAAGGACCAATTTAAGATGCTGATCAGAACCTTCAATAGGTAATACAAGAGGTAACTAATCTGAAATTAACCCCTACTCCATCTATGAAAACTAAAAATATACTAGACTCAAGGGTCTACAAGAAGACTAGGAGCAGAGACTATATGGAGCACCTTGTCAAATGACATGGAAAAGAAGATGTTGATGCTACTTGGATCAGAGACATAGACTTCAAGAGGTTGGACATTGATCCAAACATGCTCAATCCAAGGATGGATTAGAATTTCTTTTATCTAGGGGAGTATGGTGCAGGAGCACACCTAACTCAAACCCCTAACTCCTTATTTTTGGCATGTACTGACTCTAGCCAAGTCAGGAGAGTGTGTGTGGACCTTTGAAGGTCATTTTTTTAAATTTCCCTAAGATGGATATGACTAGGTGAATCCATGTCTAGATAGGTTGCTTAGTTGGTTTCCTTTAGTTGTGTGTGTGTGAGGTAGTTAGTAAGCCTCTAGAAATCCAACCAAGGCATCAAGAACCTTGGATAAGCTTCTTTGTATCACTGGCACTCACCCTACACTGGTGCCTAGTAGCTCAGCCTACTTTCCCTAGCAGCTCAGCCTACATTGCCTAGTATCTTAGCCTACATTTCCTAGTAGCTCAGCCTATATTGCCTAGCAGCTCGGCCTACATTGCCTAGTAGCTCGGCCTACATTGCCTAGTAGCTCGACCTACATTACCTAGTAGCTCAGCCTACATTGCCTAGCATCTCAGCCTACATTTGTGCCTAGAAGCTCAGCCTACATTGGTGCCTAGTAGCTCGGCCAACATTGGAGCCCAGCTTGCTTTACTGTTGCTCGACAGTATTCAGTCATAACAGCCCGTGAAAAGTAGATCTTGTCTTTTATGGATAGTATGGTTAGTGTAACGGTTCTTGAAAATGAGTAGACCGTTAGGGTTGTTTCCTATGCAAGGATGGTTACTAATAACATCAAAAGCCTTCAATTTAGAGATCTAGAAGGGAGAGATTGTAGAAGAAGAGAAGCTACGGGAAAGTTAGAGATTTGTAGATTACTGTACTGTTTTGTTTCCAGTAATGAGAAGTTGCAGATTGTGTGTTTAGTAGATATCAAGTCTCTTTGTGGTTCCTTTTGCATGCAAGTAGATTAGTTACCTTATTTTATGTTTTTCAAGTTATTATTTCTTCACCTGTTCTGGGTTGTAAACAATAATGGCCCCCGAGATTCCTGAATCCATGGTGAGAATCATGTGTTGGGATGCAACTCGAGTGGAGCCCTTGTACATAGTTTCATTTTTTTTTTCTTTAGGAGAAGCAAGATCAAAGAGTCTAGAGATCTTACCCTAGGCGAGCTTGGTAATAGTCCGGCTAGGGAAGAGAATGAAAGCAATGTTCAGAAGACATTGAATAAGCAAGTAGAATGAATCTATTTGTGTGGGTTCTGCAAGGAAGAAGATGAAAATAATTTCGATGGGGGACTGAGTCTTGAATGGGAGGTAAATTTGAGAGTGACTTACCTCAGTTTAGGGTTGTGAATACCCTAAGAGATCTAGGAGAAAGATCTTAGAACAAAGCCAAGCTAGTTTTGTAGCAGCAACAAGACTTCTATCCACATCATAATAGAAGCCCTGATCCTCTTCAGAGAAATTCATATAACATGTGCAATGAAGATTACTGGTGTGATGATTGTGAATCTCCACATAATCCAGACAATTGTGCTATTTCTCAAAAAATGTATCCAAGTCAATCCCAACTAGGAAAAGAAGATGAACAAAAATTATATGATGATGTTGGGAATGCAATGGATTCTGCAAATTTAAAAAGTGAGGAATCTGAAGACCAAGGCCAAAATTAGGAGTTGTCTTCATCAGATGAAGATGATTCTAATGATCAAGCTAAAGAGAAAGATGTGCTTTCATATGGTGAAAAGGAAGCAAACATTGAAAAGATAGGGTGTAATGCTACAAGGGGATCAGAGCCCTTTATGGAAAGAAGACCTTTAGATGCAGAAAGGGCTCAAATTATAGAAAATGTGTGTGCTCAAGCACAAAGTAACTATAATCTAAGGAATAGGATAGTTGGTAATGAAGATGGTAGATGAGCTGGCATGTTCATTACAAATATAAAAACAAGCCCTAAGCAGACACCGTAAAAAGAAAAAAACTATAGAGGATTTAAAAAAGATAAAGGTGAATGCAATGGATAAATCAAGTAATCCAAGTGTTTTTCATAAGATTAAAATAAGGACACTAGAGATGAATGCTTCTTCTATTAAAAAAAATGCTAATAGAGTTGAGCCAAGCTTAGCTACTAAGAATGAGGATAAAAGTATTCTTATTACTAAGAAAAATATTTCTGATATTAAATATGCTCCTATTGACATGGGACAATTAATTTCTCAGATCACAATCAGGGTTCCACTTTTGGAAATGATGAGGATTCCTAAGCACAAGGAGACAACTTTGGGATGGATGAATAGTGTCTTTACCACAAGAGCTTTGAAATAAAAAATGGATGAGAAGAAAATGGACAATAAGGAGAAATATGATACAAAGGGAAAAGAATTAGATGGGATTGTTTCTAAGATCCCTCAGATCTTCTTAAACACAAATCATGTTAGTCCTCCTTTGGGAATTGTGGACCCCTTCTTCTTAACATTGGTTATTAATGGAAAGATGCTCAAGAATTGTATGATTGATTCAGGTGCATCAAATATAGTCATGCCTAAAAAAATAATGAAGTCAACGGGACTGCGGGTAGATACTCCTCATCGGAGGTGTTAAGTAATGGATTCAAGAGAAGTTCCTTTTATAGTTACTATTAAGGGCTTTCCCTATACACTTGTTGCATTTCCATAAAAAATACTAAAAATGAGTGTCCTAGTAGTTGATATTCCACCTCAATATGGAATGTTGCTATCTAGGAAATGGAGTGCCTTAATGGGAGGGAGTATCTAATGTGATCTATCCTTTGCAAAATATGACATAGCTAGTAAAAATGTCAAAGTATCTAGAGAAGTCAAAACTCTCCATATGATTGAGGAGAGTGAAGATGAAGCAATGAATTTTTTCTTGTATACTGACAGTGGATCTTTTCAAGTGCAAGAAAGAAAAGATGAGAGAAATTTCCAACATATGTTTCTATCAGAAGAGAAGGACAATCTTGCATACCTAACTGATCTATGGAAAATGCACTTTGATGGTGCAAACTCAAAGGAAGGAGCTAGTGCAAGAGTGTTACTAATAGCTCCTAGTGGTAAGACCTATAAGTTCTCATTTTCTCTGTTATTTGCTTGCACTAATAATATTGCAAAATATGAGGCTTTTCTTATAGGAATGAGATTAGCTTCAAGACGCAAGATTAGATGTATCAAAGTAATCAAGAACTCTGAATTAGTTGTTTCTCAAATAAGATCAAGATATGCTTCAAAGAACCAGAGGCTAAAATAGTATAGAAATGCTGTTTGGGATGAAATAGAAAACTTTGATGCATTTGGAATTGATTGGATGGACAAAAGTCAGAAAAAGATGGCAGATCCACTGGCTAATATTACCTTGAAGCCTAAAGGTATTACTTTTGCAGGAATCTCTAGCATAGAGGTTCATGTTAGAATAGTCCCAAAGGATAACTGAGAGGGGGGGGTTAATTAGTTATCAATTAATTTAATTCTTTTCTTTATTAACTCCAGAATCCAAAAAGTAAATGCACATTCAGATAAAATAATAGACAACACCACGATTTGGCTACGGGGAAACCAAATGGTAAAAACCCCGGTGGGAATTAGCACCCACAATGAACTATACTTGTTTATAATAATCCATGTTAGAAGATCTTGCAACCTTGTTAGGATTTGTTCTTTACAATGCACTAAGTATAGTGACCTAGTTAAGGGTCTGAACCTATTAGGAGTCTTTTATAAGTAACCCTGTTAAGGGTGAGGATTGATTGTCCAAAATCTCACTGCTTCAATGGTGAAGGCTACAACCTTTTGTAGAACATATATACACTATATCTCAAGATGAAATGTAGAGTAGACCTACTATCTTGATCAGTTCCAATGTATTGTAATCTTCCACTGCTTCTTCACATAGATCCTTGATGAATAAAACACAACTAATATTCTACTCTGTACTTTTTCTATCACTTATCTTATCATTCACACTTAGTGTTTCAAAAATGAACTACTATAAATATCTTCCTCAAGGTATGAGATCATGGGACCTGTTAGGAAACTCTTCATGACATCCTTGTCGGCTAAACTAATCATGCAAGCATAATTACAACCAAGCAATATAAACTGAATAGATGCGACGCTTCACAAAGTTGGCTTCGCCAAATTAACTCTAACATTGCAATCTTGTTAAAAAATGTTTGGTGCCTTTAGATAAATATCTTCAACTCATAACTAATCTTGAATACAAACACGCATATCTTAAAGATAAGTACAACTCAAGAACCAATGCAAATATGTTGGCTCTGTACAGATAAACTCCAGAAACTGTAACTACCACTAACAAAATTATACAATACAACTAAAACATCAAATCTAATTCTGCGTGTATGAAAAAAACATCAAAAACATGTCTACAACATGAATATAACCGCACAAGGGTTAATATCATCATTCTGATAAGTACATACAAAACATTTCTGTATATTATATGTTGTCATCAATGACAAACATACAATCAACTAGCTGCCAGAAGTAAATCTCCAACAATCTCCCCCTTTGACATTGATGGCAACAAATGATATTAAAAAAATCTTCAGCACATGGTGTCCTCTTTCTTTTTACAATCTTCTCAATATCCTCATCAAAGATTCCTCTACATTGTTGCAACTCTTCTGTCTATGTTTTTAAGTTACATGATTATATACTCCCCCAGAGTATATGCTCCCCCTTACTACATACTCCCCCTTTGACATCAATGGAAAAGGGTTCCATAAACAATTGGGCATAGGTACTACTCCAAAAATTGAGTAGTCAACCATTCATTAATCACCATGGACTGATGTACTTGTTGCGTTATCTAATCAGACTTAGGAAAGGGAATTACTCCCAACTTCTCCCTGAGATACTCAAAAGTATCTTTTGATAAAGGCTTTGTGAAAATATCTTCCAACTGTTCTTTAGTGCTTACATAGTCTAATTTTACTACATTATCTGCAACTTTTTCTCTAAGAAAATTGTATTTGATCTTAATGTGTTTTGTCTTTGCGTGCATCATAGGGTTCTTGGACATGTTGATAGTACTGGTGTTATCACATTGAATAACAATAGGTTAATCAACCTGAATACCAAAATCTTTAACCATCTTCTTGATCCAAACTATTGTTGAACAATTCAATGCTACTGCAACATGTTTAGCTTTTGCTGTTGACTAAGAGATACAATTATGCTTCTTGCTTACCCAAGAAACCAACCTATCTCAAAGAAATATTGCTCCTCCAGAAGGGCTCTTCCTGTCATCAATAAAACCTGCCCAATCTGCATCTGTATATACATGAAGTTGTACATTCTCTAATTTAGGATACCATAAACCATAGTCTATAGTTCCCTTTAGATATCTGAATATTCTCTTTATTACCATTAGGTGATTCTACTTGGGTTCAGCAGCAAATCTACCAACAATGCCAAATGCATTAGATATGTCTGGTCTAGATTCAGTAAGATATATAAGTTTTCCAATAATAGACTTGTACAATGTCTTGTCAACTACTATGGAGTCATCCTCTTTAGACAGTACATACTGGATTACAGTCTTCCATCTTGAAAGTTTTCAATATTTCCTTCACATATTTGGAGTGGTTTATGAATATTCTTTTATCTATCTGCTTCAAATTCAATCCCAAAAAATATTTTATAGGACCAATCATGCTCATTTCAAATTCATTATGCATTTCTTTTGCAAATTCTGCACTAAGCTTGTTATTACCTCCGAAGATAATGTCATCAACAAATATGGAAACAAGTAATAATCCATCAGGTGTCTCTCTTATGAATAAGTTGCAATCTACTGCTCCTTTCTTGAACCAATCTTGGTAAGATAACCATCTAGTCTCTCATACCAAGCTCTTGGGGCCTGTTTAAGTCCATAGAATGCTTTCGTCAATCTGCATGCCATGTCTGTTTTATCTCATAGATTAAATCCTTCAGGCTGTTCTATGTAGACTTCTTCCTTCAAGTCACCATTCAGAAAAACTGATTTGACATCCACTTGATATACTTTAAAATCTTTGAATGTTGCATAAGCCAAAAATAACTTAATGGCTTCTAGTCTGCTCATAGAGGCAAATGTGTCAATGTAATCTTTCCCTTCCCTCTATGTATATCTTTTACACACTAGTCGTGCTTTGTTTCTGACCACTGTACCATCTTCATTCATCTTATTCCTAGATACCCACTTTGTTCCAATCACATTTTTTTCACTAGGTCTAGGAACCAATTCCCATGTATCATTTTTTATTATTTGATCTAATTCTTCTTCCATTGCTTTCTACCAATTAGAATCCTTGCAAGCATATTCAACACTTAAAAGTTCAATCTGTGAAAGTAAACACACCTCTTCATACACTGTTAAACTTCTTGCTTTAGATCTAGTCAAAACACTGATGCTCTGATCTCCAATGATATCATCTTTTGAATGGTACCTAGATGTGAATTTTTAAAATTTAGGTGTGATATCCTCCTCTATAATATGTGATTCTTCTTTTCTTGATTTAGGGTCATTGCATGATACATCAATACAATCAAACATTTCTTCTATAATAGCTTCCTTGTTGTTGGGCCTGGGTTCATCTTCAATCATAGGTGCATATTCATAGTACCTTTCTTGAACCATGAACTTCTCATCAATCTTTACATGAGTACTTTCAATTATCTTCTTTAATCTTAAATTGAAACATCTGTATGCTTTTCTTTTAGTAGAATAACCAAGGAAAATACCTTCATCGCTTCTAGCATCAAACTTACCAACACCATCATCTCTCTTGATGTAGCACTTGCTGCCAAAGAAATTGAAGTATTTTACTGTAGGTACATTACCAAACCAAATTTCATAAGGTATCTTATCTGCGCCTAGTCTTAGTTGTGTTCTATTGATAGTATAGACTGCTGTATTGACTGCATCTCTCCAATAGGTGTGCACAAATTTTCCTTCAATAATCATAGTGTGTGTTGTATCAAGTATGATCATGTTCCTTCTTTCTGCAATCCCATTCTGCTGAGGGGTTCTGGGTGCACTCAACTAGCTTTTGATTCCATGTTCTTCATAGTAGTCATAAAACTGGTCAGAGGTGAATTCTCCTCCTCTATCCGATCTCAGACACTTTAGTTTTAATCCAGATTCATTTTCAACTTTAGATTTGAATATTTTGAATTTCTCAAAGGCTTCAGACTTCTCTTTTAAGAACGCAACCCACATCATTCTTGAAAAATAATCAACAAATAAAATGAAATACCTTTCTTCGTAGTATGATCTGGTTTGAGTAGGACCACATAAATCTATATGCACTAGGTCTAACTTGTTCTTAGCTGAGTTCTGCTTGCTCCTGAAAGAGCTCCTTACATGATTTCCCATAACACATTCCTAGAACATTGTTTCAACTTGTCTTGCAATACTTGGAAGGTCTCTAACTACCTTGACATTTCTTATCTTTACTATATTGTCAAAATTGATATGACAGAGTCTCTTGTTCCATAACCAATTGTCATCCACTTTTGCAACACAACAACTTACATCTAAATTGAGCTGAAAAACATTACCTTTTGTTTTTGAGCCAGATGCAATCATGTCACCTTCTTTGTTGTTAATAATGTATTTGTTGTCTTTTAATTCTAAATGATAACCTTTGTCAAGTAGTTGTCCAATGCTTAGTAAGTTGTGATGTAATCCATCAACATACAGAACATCATTTGTCTTGTTCTTTCCATCTAGGGTGATAGATCCTTTGCCTATGATAGGTTTAGGAGTGTTATCTCCAAATCTAACCATACCACCTTTGTACTTATCCAGATGAACAAATCTATCTTTATCACCTGTCATGTGGTGAGAACATCCACTATCAATGATCTAATCAGTTCTGATGTCTGCTTTGGAAATTAGGGCTAACTCTTGTGCTTCATTTTCATCTTCAATTTCCATTTCCTTGAGCAATTTTTCCATGTCTTTAATGGAAATGAATCCAATTTCATCCTCTTCCACATCTTCATCTATTATACCTTCTTCAGCATGGTAGCATTCCTTTCTGTATTTAGGTTTGTAATCAGATCTGAACTTCTTGACTCTTGTGGGACACTTGGATGCAAAGTGACCAATCTTGTTGCATGAAATTTTTTTTAATGGAAGTTGTCCTTCATACTTTCCTTTGCCTTTATTTTCTCTTTTATAAATCATGGCAATAATTTATTCTAGCTCTTCATCAACTTATTCTTTCTCATTGGAAGTGTGTAAAGTTTTCTTACCATGTATTGATACTTTGAAGGCTGTTTCACTTCTGGGTTCAGTCTTCAATCTTGATATCTCAAATGCAGAGATTTTGCTGATCAAAGTATCTCTCTTGAAGTATTTTAAAAATTGCATGGTTTCATCTAGAATATTGATCTTTCTCTCGTAGTCTATTGTTAATGTAGTCATCAGTTTTTCCATTATATCTTCTTCTAAGATTTCTCCACCATTGTTTCTGATTCCAGAAACTACTTCATTTATCCTCTGATTGTATGCTCTAATGTTCTCTTCAGGTAACATCTCAAGATTGTTGTATTTATTTTTCCATTTCTTCCTACATGCATTCTTTTCTTGGATATCTCCTTCAAACATGTCTTCTAAATACTTCCATATTGTGTATGCCTTGTCTACTTTCTTGATCTCAAAGAATTCACTGTCAGATAGTGCACTTATAAGGGCTTCTTTGGCAACTACATTAGTTGTGAATGTATCCTTTTGTTTACTGGTAGCATCATCTCTTGCAAGATCTTTAGAGAGGGAATAACAACTTCTTGTGTGGATATCTCAAAGATGTCAAAACCAACACACTGTAGATGTGTTATAATTTTGTTCTTCCAATCCAGATAATTCTCTTCATCAAACTTAGGACTCTCTTTTCTGAAGTATGCCATCTGATCTACCTTAAGTTGTTAGGCTTTCTCTTCAAGGTACTTGGCTCTGATACCAATTGTTAATATAGTACCAAAGGATAACTGAGAGGGGGGGTGAATAAGTTATCAATTAATTTAATTCTTTTCTTTATTAACTCCAGAATACAAAAAGTAAATGCACATTCAGATAACACAATACACGACACCACAATTTGGTTTCGGGGAAACCAAATGGTAAAAACCCCGGTGGGAATTAGCAACCATAATGAACTATACTTGTTTATAATAATCCTTGTTAGTGTATGAGTTAATTTTGGCCTTCTAAATCAACCACACACTTCAACATAGTCATTCTTCATCAAGAACAAACAAAACTGAACATGAGTTATTCAGCCTGCCTGTCTCCATGATTCGACCTGTTG
>MU223614.1:5156232-5167439 GCA_018584345.1 Thuja plicata | reverse complement strand
TCCTTATAAAGGATGTCGAAACCCTAAACGGGCAACTGCTAGGAAATAGAAACTTTCCTAAGGCTAACTGAAACTGCCTAAGTGAAACTTAAGCACTAAAGAGCAATTGCTAAATTACTCTAACAATACACACCAAATGTGAGTTACTTTAGAATTTTTGGAAGTCAATGTTATATATTGAAAGATGATAGAAATGGGAAACTTGACTCTCAAGTGATGAAAAAATATTTCTAGGATATTCTACTAAAAGAAAAGCTTATAAATGTCTGAACAAATCTTCTAACAAAATCATTGAGAGTGCAAATGTTAAAGTGGATGAATTTTATGAGAAAAATGATGAGGAAAGCATAAAGGAACTTGGAGATTACAACAGATTTGTCTACATTGAAGAACCTGACACATTCCCCAAGTGAAAAAATAATGCAATCGAGCAACAACATGCACACAACGAGAATCAGGAAAATGCTCACAATGGTGAACCGAGTGATGAAGATCAAAATGATGAACAAAGATCTGAATATTTAGTAGCTAAATATGTTAGAAGACACCATCCATAGGACTATATCATTGGGGACAAAAGAGTAGGAATGAGAACAAGAAGTTAGCCACTTAACAATAGATGTTTGATTTGTAATTTTGAGCCTAAATTTGTTAATGCTTCACTTGAGAATAAAGGATGGGTTAGTGAAATGAATAAAGAGATTGAACAGATTGAGAAGAATAAAACATGGACATTGGTACCTAGACCAAGTGACAAAAATGTCATTGGCACCAAATGGATTTTCAGAAACAAACTTAATGAGAATGGAGAAGTCACAAGGAACAAAGCAAGACTGGTATGCAAAGGGTATGCACAAGAAGAAGGTATTGACTATGGAGAAACCTTTGCACCCATTTATAGACTAGAAGGAGTAAGAATCCTACTTGCTTATGCTACTTTTGAAGGATTCAAAGTATACCAAATGGATGTTAAATCTGAATTTATGAATGGAATACTAGAAGAGGAGGTATACATTGAACAACCTAAAGGGTTTGTTGATCCTAACAAGAGAAAAATGGTTTGTAAAATATAAAAAGCCTTGTATAGATTGAAACAAGCACCAAGAGAATGGTATGAAAGACTTTTGTTAGAACAAGTGACAACAATAATATGTATTTGAAAGGAGATATTGATGATAAGATTTTGATTGCTGAGATATTTGTTGATGATATCATATTTGGAGGTAATGATATGCTATGCAAGTTATTTGCTGATGAAATGAGAAAAGAATTTGAAATGTCAATGTTTGGAGAGATCAAATTTTTTCTTGGCCTATAGATTCTACAATAGGCTAAAGTCATTTATATCACACAGTCCAAATACATCAAAGAAATTCTGAAGATATTCAAGATGGAGGACTCCAAACCAGTTGGAACACCTATGGAAACTAGATGCAAATTGACAAAGGAAGACAAGACAACCAAGGTAAATCAGACCTTATACAGATCTATGATTGGTAAACTAATGTAGGTTGTACACACTAGACCTGATATAGCACATGCAATGTTTATAGTTGCAAGATTCTCTGCTAACCCTAAGAATCACACATGACTGTTGTTAAAAGAATTTTGAGATATCTAAAGAATACTAAAGAGTATGGTTTGTGGTACAATAAAGAAGGAAAATTTGAGCTACAAGTTTATACTGATGCTAATTGGGATGGAAACATAGATGATAGAAAGAGCACTACAAGATGAGCATTCTTTATGGGTGACAGACTTTTCACATGGATAAGTAAAAATAAAGGATGCATATATCAATCAACTGTAGAAGCAGAATATGTAGTTGCTGCTGCAAATTGATCTAACATTGCATGGATCAACTAGTTTCGAAAAGGTATGAATGAGGAAATTCTTGACCCAGTAATTATCTATTGTGATAATACAAGTGCTATAAATATTTCAAAGAACCCTATGATGCATGATAAGACAAAGAACATATCTATTAAGTATCATTACTTGAGGGAACAAGTACAAGAGAAATAGGTAATATTGGAACATGTACAATCCAAAGAACAACTAGCAGACATATTCACAAAACCATTAGAAAAAGATACATTTGAGTACCTGAGGAATATAATAGGGGTTCGTCCCTTGTCTACTGGTCACTAAGATGGCTAGGAGGTTGCATCATCCTAGACACTATAAAAAGATTAATCATGTTGATGCAAGTTGAGATATGGACTGCAATGAAATATTAGTATAGTGAAGGTACTTATCTGAACCACACAACATATATATTGTTGGCTACTACAGAGATGTATATATGTTTTTTGTTTGGCATTTCTGTCAAAGGGAGAGGAAGATTCAATGAAATATCCAATGATGATAAAGAGAAAGAATGAAATATCCATCAAAGAAAGAAGATTCCACAACACAAAGGGAGAGAAAGATTCAATGAAATGGAGAGAAATATTCAATTAAATAACCATCCATCAAAGGGAGAGAATTGGGAGAGAGTTAACACTACATATCTATCCAAGAAAATGGAGAATTAATTCTACAAGAAAGAGAGAGACAGAGCTACTACACCTATCCATTGAAGGAAATGAAGAAAGGGAGAGCACACAGTAGAATCAAATCTAGGCTAGAAGAGCTTACCAAGATTCAAATATTTGAATTGGTTATAGTACAATAAGTTTGGTATGATATGGCATATTTCATATTGTGTTTCCATGAATGCCAAAGGGAGATATTGATGAACTATAATTGGTTGAATGCTTAAAAATGATAAGTTGATGATCAATGAGATGCAAAAGTGAATGCAAGATATTAAATCAGTTAATATATTGTATTTTCATTGATGTCAACTTATATAGCTTGACTAGGTCATACACATATTATCATAACCTTGAAGATCTAAAGAGACAAAGTTTATGTGGTCGGTAAAACATAAAAGGTCTGTATACACTAAGTGATAGTGAACACTGAGTGACAGTGAACACCGAGCAGTTCACAGTGTATACTGAGCACCACTGTAACCAAGAAAGTGTTACCGAGCAAGAGATAATTACCGATCATAACTGAAGTCAATGACCGAGCTAACTGAAGTTGATGACCAAGAAGAACTAGAGTTAAAGAACGACAAAATTACTTAGCTGGCAAAGCTATATTTAGGGATTGAATGATTGATTACTTTATTATCAATGATCAGTTAAGCTAAAGAAAAGAAGGAGATTTAAAGCATGTTTTATTCACAGTTATCCAGGAGAGATTTACAAAATAAAACTAAAGGATACCTTTACGAGATAAAGTAAAGCATGGCAATTTTTATGGATCAAGAAGTGATCTACAAAAAAAACAAGGAGATTCAGCGACTAATCATGTCTATATAAAGAGACAATAAATTCATCATCAAGAAGAGGAATGCTGAATATATTCTAGTGAAGAAATAATTCTTCATGCAGATATGATCATACAGGCTGAAGAACAGAGCCAAGGAGTTTGCAGACACTGAGAAATAGAGGATAGAGCATTCACCGAGAAGAATAAAGAAAGAGAGAAAAGGAAAGAGAAAAAGGAATTGAAGTGTATATTGATCAAAGAGGTGTTATTGAACTAACAATAGATCTGAATATTTGCAAATCAAAGTTGCATTTTGAACAGATCATTTACTGTATCAGTTTAACCATTGCTTCAGAAAATCTCTTAATCGAGTGGGATTTAACAGTCCTTATTGTATTGAGATAATCAAGAGTATCAAAAGGTTTTCTTGTTGACAACATTGTGAGTGCTAGGTCAAAAGAAAAAAATGTTGGTTTTAAATCCTCTAGCAAGATCGCACTTAACAATGTTTATTGTAACCTTTAACAGGGTTGGATCTTCACCAAGCTCACTTCAAAAGAGTGAAAATATTTTGGGTTACCAGTCCTAGGTGGTTTTTCCCATATTGGGTTTCCACGTTAGAATATATGTGTCAAATGTGTATATGTTTCATTGCATTGATATTTTGTTTTACACATTATTGAAACTGGATTGGTCAGTTAACACTAAGTTTAATTGTTGCTATATAGTAAAGTCTAGAAAAGATAACCAGCATATCTTACCAAGCAGTTTATATTTGATAAGGTTGCTTATGGCATACATCTTGATGAAATTGGGACTGTAAGATAACTAAGGGTATTATATTTGAGATATAAGTTTTTGGTTGGATTTTTGGAATTATTTTTAAGTCCACCGATTCACCCCACCCCCCCCTCTTATTTATTCTAACAGATCCATCATTACCTCTCTCATTAGTTATTCTAACAGATCCGTCATTACCTCTCTCATCTTGAGAATAGTAATCCTCATATACACCCAATCCAAAATTTGCAACCTCTTCATTCTTTGATGCATTTCCTTCCTAGCTAGGTTGGATTGGATCTTCTACCATGTTTCTCCTCTTTTGTCTCCATGTCTGAGGAGTACTCCTATCATTATTCTCTTTCCTTTGTTGACTAGATCTGAAGGTAGTTGGAAACTCACCCTCCAATTTATCCTTAGGATGATTTTTCATCTAGGATCTGGTATTTTTATAACTCATATTTAGAAAGTGTGTATAAAATAATTTTTATCACTCAGCACTACTGAAGAGATTTATTTGAGTCGACACCCAAAACTGGTTGGTAAAACACAAAACTAACTCTTGTTTCTATGAATTTTGCAACAAGTAACTTCACAAGTCAAAGGATAACAACAAGGGGCTAATCAAATCCTGGAAATTTTCAGCAATGAAACATATCCATGGGATAATAAAAGTGTAACTATGTACTTTTGATTGTCAACTTACTAGCTTATACAAATAAGCAGGCTAGGATTCCAACTCAACTTGAAACCTCCATTATTTATGACAATTTACTACTGCTCTCCATAAGAGTCACCATTTTGTTGGTGTTTTAAAAATATTTTATGCTTTGTAAGCTAAAATATACCTATAGATAGATTTTAAAGAGTGGTTAATTCTAAATATGGGAAATCTAAGGTAATTGGACCAAATATAGGGACAATACCACCCTCTATACTTTTGGTTCTGGAAGACCAAGGTGGGTACACCTAATCCAGCTCAACATATGACACTTTACAACTTTCTCTGAAATTAGAAAAACAAAAAATGATAAGAAAATGTTGAATGAAAACCACTTATTCATTAATCCTCAATTATCATGAAGAACATACAACAACAACCATAAAACTCAAAAGGATTTTAAAGTAATTTTAGATTTGCAGAATATAGCCAAACCCAACTAAACATGTATCACTATAGAAAATACTAATCTTTGAACAATGATTTATCCATTAGGCAATATATTTTATGGAGATGCAGAATACATAAGCCAACTATTGTCAAAGATTCAAATCCATAAATACAATTAACCCCAACCCACACATCTTATAAGATCCTTGTGAACACCAAAATGAATCTATGTTTTATCCAAAGCAATAAATATTTTGATCCTAGATCAAAACTCAGGAATAAAAACATACACACAGATAAACTCTATGCAATGAATTAGAAAATTCACAACTTATAAAAAAGACACAAAGGAGAGATTAAAATTTAGATATTTGTATTAAGTATAAAGAATCATGTCCCTCTATACAAAATGCTTCAAATATAAGTAGGGATTCCAAGACCATGTTAATAAATTATTATCATCATTATTGTTCTTAGTTTTAGAATCTAGTCACAACTGCAACATGGAATCAAATGTACTATTTTTCAAAATCAATAAAAGATAAGTGTTTTGTGTTGGAAATATAATATGGGAAAGCAAGATACTGAGAGGGGGGGGGGGGGGGTGAATTNGGTTGAATTAGATCTTATAACTTTTAACACTTAAAACAAACTGATCCACAACCATGCCATAAATGTAATTGATCTATCAACTAGTAGCATCCATAACATAAAATAAGTAACTCAAGACACAAAATTTGGTAACCTAGAAACCCAATAAGGTAAAAGTGGAGTGGGGATGACACCCACAAAAATCTTCACTACTGCAACAATAAAGTGTGCATGTTAGGTTTACAAAAATTGATCACAACTTTTAATCTACCTGATTAAAGGTCTGCTCGGTTAAGAGTTACAAATCATTACAATCTACCCTGCAAAAGGATTTAAACTTACAAAAAAGTAAGCACTCGGCTAAGAGATTTAGAAAGGTCTGCTAGAACCACTATATTAAGATATTTCACCTGATACACTTTTTAGAATGTCTCAAGGTCTGATCCTTCAATATGCACTCAAAAGATGATAACGGATCTCCTCTTTTCAATACCTTCTCTGATCTAATAATCTGATATAACTTTACTCTGCTACTCATTGTTCTATTCCTCTACTAGATCTATGCTTCTTAACTCAAAATAACCCTTCTCATATATCTCTTGTATACACACACACCTCTCTATCTCTCTCAAAATTAGGGTAAGAAGCAATCTCTTATATACCTTACGGATTTGGCATTGAGATCTAGATCAACGATCAAGATCAAATACTTATGCCGCTTGGGCATTCCAATTTTCTGATTGGCTCTAGGCCACATATTAGATCAAATGATTTAATGTATAATTAACTCCGTTGAAAACATTAAATACCCAAATAAGTCAGCTCAAAATATTTTACCTTCAATTTTCTGTCATTCCTGACATGTATGACAAAACTGTCATGCTTGGCATATGAAGACTCTGGCACTCGGCATGGAATAATCAGTTTCACTTGGCTTCTATGTAACTCGGCAACTACTATCTACTCAGTAATAACTATTGCTCGGCCTATACTGGATAGCTCGGTCGCAGTGATGACCAACTTACCTTCCTAGATAAATGACTAAGTGTGGGATACTAATGATCAACAAAACTTAGAGATCGACAATCTCCCCCCTTGATATTAGTGGAAAAAACACTTATCATTTCTATATATCCACAAAATTTACCTAAGTACACAACATACTCCCCCTAAGATTATACTTTAGAATATTTACATAGTGTACATGCCAAAAAAAAAATATTATGCCTGTTGTTTCCCATCTTTGTCTATTTCCTTATATGTTTCCCCCTTGTTTTTGTCACTGATAGTTGTAGGGGTTAAGTTATATTTATCCAAAAATGGCTTATGAAGCTGTAATATCAATGCAAATGTTGTATCCCAGCTATCCTTAACAAACTTCATAACCTGTAACTTAATTTCTAGCTCGACAGCTAGACTTACCAAAATTTCTGCAATAGAGAGATGAGGATCTCTCTTGACTAATTCACGTGTAGCTGCAAGTTCCTTTTGAATAACCTGTAGATGAGGTATGAGGTTAGTCTGAATCATTATCAATTTGGCCCTTATTCGACCATCTTCAGCCATAAGTTCAGCTAACCTCCTTTGTGCATGTGTTAACCTATCAAAATGTGTGGAGCTAGAACTAGCATCCATGCTCAATGAGCTTGCTATTGACTTTAAATCTAATTGCAACTTCTCAATAAGTTGTTGATTATCCTTTGTAAGAAAATTTATATCACATAACCTTTTGTACAAAGAATAAACATTATTTGCAACTTCCTCAAGAATGTCAACAAGAGAAGAAAGTTCAACCTGTTTGGTAGAAATCTCTTCTGATATCTTCTCCAAGACTTTGTTCTCAAATTCTCTCTTGGACCATTGCAACAAATTTTCATTTGCCTCAATGTTTTCATCATTCACTTTCTGCACAATGTGAACTAAGTGTTCTAGAATTGGTGCTTTCTGATTTTCATCTTCCATGTCAAATGCTTTAACAAAAATATCCTTTATATCATGGAGGAATTACTTCTACTTGTGCTCCCTCTTCATTTCCTCTTGTCTCTTCTTCCTCTTTAATAGGTCTTGAAGAGTCTGAATCTTCTCATATGACAAGTTCTCTAGATCCCATTTAGGAATCACAATAACTTCATCTAATGTGACATTTAAGCTCGGTGACTTCTTCTTGTTTAGCTTCTTCTTCTTGAGCTCTGGTGAGCTGATACTTAGCTTAGGTTCTTCAATATCCTTTCCTTTGTTAATATTAACTTCAATTGTAGTTTGTAATTGAGTCAATATTACCTGTTGATCAGGTATACTCCCAATTTTAGGTCTAGTAGGAGTAGATGATACAGAGTGTGGTAGATCCACCAACACTTGTATAGCCTCTTGTTCTGTAGGCTTCTTTGCAATTTCTTCCATCTTATCTCCATTGCTAAGAATGTTTGCACAACCTCCAAAATAGATGGGTTATTATTTTTTACCTCCTTTTCTCCTTCTTTCTCTATCTCAGCCTCAGTTGTTTGAATAGGCGATTACATACCTATGTCTGTCGGCTCATTCTAATCCTCGACATCCACATTACTGTTAACTTCAAGTGTAGTGTCAATGGGATTGTCCATTGTTAGATCTAAAGTTTTCCCTTTGTCTATTTTCTCTTCAAGTTCCATCTCAGTCTCTGTCTAATCAGTAGTAATTTGGTCTTCCATTTCATTCTTCTCTGAGGTGCCTTTATATTTCTTATCTTCCTTCTTAGTCAATAGCCCAAAATTCTCCTTCCAAATTTTGGTGCTCTGTTGAACTACACCTTCAACATCATTTTTTAGAATTGCATAATCTCTTTGTTTGGGAATAAAATTCCTTTGATATTGTTCAATAAATTTGGCTATTTGTTTCTTGGTTAATCTAGGAATGACCTTAGCTAACATCCCTTCCCTTATCTGTCTTTCAGTCATCAATGCGTATTTCCACTTTTATGATAGAATATCATAAAGTTCTATGGGGACAAGGTCTACTATCTCTACAGGTGTCATCTTGAATGTACCCATCATATCTAATAGTTCTTCCTGAATCTTATGCTTTTCTGCTATGCTTTACTTCTCATACTTGATAAACTTAAATCCTGCTAATCCAGTAGTGCTTCTAATGTTGGTGCATACCTCATCAATATTGGTCAGTGGTATATGTGATGTTGTAGGTATGTTGCTGGGTTCATTTGTATCTATCTTCTCCTCATCATCTTCATGCTTCAAGATTAGTTTTCTCCTTGGTCTTTTCTCAAGTTGGCTTGGCACAACCTTTGTTTCAACTTGTTTTCTTTTCCCTGAACTGCTCTCTCCAACATTCTTCTTTGTATATACTTTAGTTGTCTCGGTAAGAGATGAAATAGTTGATTCCCTTGTCCTATGTCAGTTAGCAATAAGAGGGGTATCCTTAGATTTGTCTTGACTTGGTTTAGTTTCCTTAGCAATGATTGACTGCTTTCCTTTAGCTTTCACAGTGATTTCGTCTTTAGGTTCACTCTCCTCTTCTTCACTAGACATATCCTCTCCATGTCCTATTGATAAACCCAAAGGTGTATCCTCTATATCTTCATTTCTTTCTATTCCAACCATTTTCTTCAAGTCTTTTACAATCTTTTTCCTTTTCCTCTCCATAGTGCCAACCTTCAAATCCATAGAGATTTTGGACTTAGCTTCCTTATAATTTCCAAAACGTCTGGCTCAACCATCAATCTCCTCTGCTAGTAGAGATTTTATAGCTGCAGATGTCTCATCAACATTTACTTCATAAAGTAAAGGCCTTAGCCATGATACCTTGACACTACTTCCTAAACATAGGTAAAATATGTATCCACTAGGAAACAAATCTCCTCATAGTGTTTCTCAACTAGTGATCTGGGAACTCTACTTCTCAGTCTCATCTTTTTCTTAAATTCTACAAAGTATGTTCCCATTATATTTTTAAAGTTGCCACCTAATTGCTCAATAAATGCATTGATCTGCTATGTAATTGGCTGGTCTGTCTTCCATACAATATATCCAAAAGTAGGAATGTATTCTGTACATAGAAAATATGCAAACTAGCAGAGAACTAAACTTACATATTGAGTTCTTTGCCTTTTGGATTGAAGAAAGGTTCTCAGCCAGCTGTGTCAACTGAAGCTTGACAAGGTCATATGTATGGTCCTTCTTCACAATCTTCCAAGCTTGGTTGACTACAATACATGAGACACTATCCAGTCAGCTCGACTGATAAAACTTGTGAACAATAACCCTAACTGCAAAATCAAGCTCCAAATCCTTGATTGTTGAGATTATCATTCCTATTTTATTCCATATAGCTTCGGTGTATTCTTCTATATTTTCCTTAATATGACATCTCATGGTTCTCTTCCCATTGATAGTTGGATAGGCAATTACCCTTTGGATGATTTCCTTTGTAATCCTAATTGGTCCATTATCCAGCCATATGTTCATGTCATGTAAATGGCTAAGGACAATCTTGATCCATTCCATTTTGAAGTCCATTAGGAAATTGAGGGCACAAGTTAACCCTCTCTCGGATAGATGTTTATACTCATCTTTTAGGGCTCCATCTACACAATTTTTTGAAGGATTCCCCTAACTCATGATCTCCAATTTCACTAACTTTGCACATATAACATGATCTAACTTCATGAATCATAAGTACCTTGGGTGGAATCGATGATAGAGCTCTAGTCAGATCACCCTGGATGGCACTTTTAGGAACTGCCCTAAAATTAGGAGGTGCATAGGTGGCACTCCTTACCAATTGAACTTTTCTCAACTCCTTCTTCATACTCTTAGCTGCTGCGGAAGAACTTGCGGCCATGATTTCCCAAAATAGGGTTTCAAAGATGATGAACATACTACCTTGGCAGATATCAAAATTCACACTATTCACTCAAGATTGCTGATGACACACTATAGAAATCTTCAAAAAAATATTTTTTGAAATCAAGTTCTCAAATGCTCAATCGCTCCATAAAATCCTCAATCGCATGGTGAAAATGAAAATGAACAGTTCTTCCTTTATATAAATTCCAACGGTCAAAATTAGGTTAGCATTAAATATTCTTTCCGTTGAGTGAGTGCCATACAGCTGTCCTTGACCAACTCACAAAATTTGCCTATCACTTGGTCACAACCCATACTCGGTAATGATACCATCTTGGCATACACTAGAGAACTTGGTCTTAGTGCACAATAAGACTATTGCTCAGAACCTATAGTGCATATTGACTTTTCTTGGTACATGTCTTAAAATGCGTCCTGATGCATCTTTACATATGTAGATATGGACTTTTGCACTTTTATATGTTAGGAACTGATGAAAGATGTGAAATATAAATACAGTTCCTCACATACCTCATTTTCTTAGTTGGTGATGGTGTGATCAC
>MU223614.1:5126286-5156085 GCA_018584345.1 Thuja plicata | reverse complement strand
AACTAGGCTTCCATTCATCCAACTCTTAGATTTTCCTCTGAAATGTGTCTTTATGCAGTTTTTTGGAACATGTCCATACTCACCACAGTAATGACAACTATGCCATGTGTTGTAATCCCAATTATAATTTTTGCCTCTCCTAGGTGCTTTTGCTTGTGTCTTTGATGTCCATTGTTATTTAGCATTAGATCTGCAATCTTGTGCTCTATGTCCAAATTTTTGACAGTTGTAACAATACCCATTGAATCTAGGTGTGGGAGGTGCATTTCTTGCCTTTGTCCAACATTCATGTGCCTGATGTCCAAACTTCTTACAGTTAAAGCAATAACCATTGAACTTAGGTTTAGGATTGGACTTACCATTCATTCTTTGGCATATGTTTTTTGTGTGTCCTAGTTTTCCACAGTGGTAGCATATAGGCTTTTTGTTCTTTGTCTTTGCATTCCTCCTTTCACCAGTCTTAGATGATTCTCCTTTCTCAGAAGATGTCTGTTGTTCGGTATGACCTAGTCCAGAAGAGTCCTTAGATCTTCTTGATGCTTCCATCAGATTTTTAGAATAATTCAAAGCTTCATTTGGTTTGTTCAATCTCTCATTAAGTTCTTTCTCAGATCTCAATTCATCTTTCAATTGACTGCTCTCAGATCTTAGATTCACAATTTCCATATCTTTCCTGCTGATTTCCTGATTCACAAGTAGCAGTTGATTAGTCATGTCAACCTGATTTTTTGTCATCATTTGTACATCATGTGTCCTTTCATCAAGTTTTATAGTCATCATTATTTTGTCTTCTTTAGCCATAGCTTTGTCATCTTCAACTTTCTTCTTCTATTCCACTACTTCACATAGTCTTACTGTTTGCATTTCTTGCTCTCTTTTCAGGTTTCTAACTTCTTCAAACAATGTATTGTTCCTTTCCAATAGATCTGAAATTTCTGCATCACTCTCAGTAGAATTTCCATTTTGAAATAGATTTATAGTGTCTTCTTCCTGATTATAAGTGTCATTCATTTGTTTGGCCAAATCTTTCCTTGTTAGTAGGGACTTCTTCAATTCATATCTTGCTGTCTCAAGATGATGTAATGCTAGCTGACTATCAATCCTTTGATTCTCAATGACTTTACCCAATTTTTAAACCTCCATCTCAAGATTTGTATCCTCAAGATGATTAAAACCTTTTTGTAGGAGATCTGTGCTCTAATACCAATTGTTGGAAATACAATATGGGAAAGAAAGATTCTGAGAAGGGGAGGGGGTGAATCAAATCTTATAACTTTTAACACTTAAAAAAAACTAATCCACAACCATACAATAAATGTAATTGATCTATCAAGTAGTAGCATTCATAACCTAAAATAAGTAACTCAAGACACATAATTTGGTAACCCAGAAACCCAATAAGGTAAAACTAGGGTGGGGATGACACCCACAAAAATATTCACTACTGCAACAATAAAGTGTGCCTGTTAGGGCTACAAAATTTGATCACAACTTGCAATCTACCTAATTAAAGGTCTGCTTAGTTAAGAGCTACAGATCATTACAATCTACCTTGCAAAGGATTTAAACTTACAACAAAGTAAGCACTCAGCTAAGAGATTTAGAAAGGTCTTCTAGAGCCACTCTATTAAGAGATTTCACCTGATATACTTGTTAGAATGTCTCAAGGTCTGATCCTTCGATATGCACTCAAATGCTAATAACGGATCTCCTCTTTTCAATACCTTATCTGATCTAATAATCTGATATAACTTTACTCTGCTTCTCACTGCTCTATTACTCTACTAGATCTATGCTTCTTAACTAAAAATAACCCTTTGCATATATCTCTTGTATGCACACACACCTCTCTATCTCTCTCAAAATTAGGGTAAGAAGCAATCTCTTATATACCTTATGGATCTGGCATTGAGATCTAGATCAATGATCAAGATCAAATACTTATGCCGCTTGGGCATTCCAATTTTCTGATTGGATCTATGCCATGTATTGGATCAAATGATTTAATGCATAATTAACTCTATTGAAAACATTAAATACCCAAATAATTCAGCTCAAAATAGTTTACCTTCAAGTTTGTGCCATTCCTGACATGTATAACAATACTATGTTGCTTGGCATATGAAGACTCTGGCACTCGGCATGGACTAATCAGTTTCACTCAGCTTCTGTGTAACTCAACAACTACTATTTTCTCATCAATAACTATTGCTCGACCTATACTAGATAGCTCAGTTGTAGTGATGACCGACTAACCTGCCTAGATAAATGACTAAGTGTGGAACACTAATGATCAACAAAACTTAGAGATCAACATTATCTTTCTCACTTGTGGTAAGAAATTTTAATTAATTTCAATTAGTCCCTTTTAATTATTGAAGGAAGATTCATTTTCTATCCTTTCAATGCTTGTGTAGAGATTTTACATGTCTCATATCCCTGTTTGATTATCAAAAACTTCATGAAAAGTTAGTGTTTCTAGTTTCTTGTTCAATTGGTCTCCCAACCAAAGGAGTTAAATTCATTTTAACTAACAAGGATATAAATAGGATTAACCTATGCATCTATAGCATTTGAATATTTGATGGTGTTAGAATATATATTATCTTGCAAGGTCGTACATAGGATTGAAATTGGATTGACTCTATTTCCCAAGTTGAAATAGGCACTGATGTTTTCAATTGATATAGTCATTTAGTTCATTGTTTAAAGTTGTTGAGATATTCTATCTAGCATTCATTTTATTTACACACATTTTCAAAGCATTCTTATAACTAACAAAAGCATTCTTAGTCTTGCATTTTATGTTGTATTACAGTTTGATTTCTTTCAAGTGACCTTGCCATATTTGAGAGAGAAGGTTTAAAGTGTATTCTATCTGCTATAAAAAAACCTCCAACCAACATATTAAGGTTGAGGTATAGGCCTACCAGCCTTGGTCCTGTAGAGCCACAATTATAGAATTTCCAACCTTATCTTTGGTTGTGACTTGTTAGATGGCCAAGTCACTTGGGTTTCCCAACATTGGAATGGAAAGTCCATAGGAAATCCAATCTGTTGATTTGAGCACCAACATATTGGCGACTCTTCTGGGGAGTTGTCTATGAAAGACAACTTTGAAGATTACCTAGAAGCTCTGCTGATGTAATTAAGACTCTAATGGAGATAAGAACTTATAAAAAATAGTGATATTTTCCTTGACAAGAGGTGGTGACTCTATTCAATAAAGCATTTTAGTCAGTGACTCTACTGAGGGAGAAGACCCAGAAGGAGATAAGAAGGTGACAACTCTGTATGTCAAAAATTTTTAATTTCTCCACTGAGGGAGAGAGCTTGGAAGGGATGAGTATTTTTCATTTAATTAGTAATATAAGATCTATTACATGATGTTTAAAATTTTGTTCAATTTTTTTTATTCTCATTGATACCAGGCCTTTGGATCTTAGAAATTTTCACCGCAGTTCTACTGAATTGTTTTCAAATCTTTCACAGAGGGTTCCTAAATTTTATGGAGATTATGATGAATCAACTCTTGATGATTTGGATGCTTTTCATATATTCCTTAATGATTATGAGGTTGACACAAAAGATGATTCCATGAAGCTATTTGCATGGTCATTAAAAAATGACGCACATGAAGAATATCAATCATTACCTATGGAGTCCATTTCATTATGGAGGCAGTTTGACAAATGGTTTCTTGATGTGTTTCATGATGCAGGTGAGGAAGAAGATAACATGTGCTATGGACATGATTAAAATAAGAATTACATTGTGGAAGAAAAACCTTATATATCTCCATTGGATGCATTTTTCAATTTGGAAAGATATGAAGGTGAATCTCCAGCACATTTGTTCATAAGAATGGTAAAAAATTGTCAGGAAATACCTTCAGACATCATGCCTCCATGCTAGAAGTTCTTAAATAAAATTCACAAATTGAAAATCTCAGGTGACTCTAGTTTGAAGCTTTTGTTCAACATAATAAATGAAGGATATCTAGATGGGGATGTTTCACAACAAGTTAACTCTGACAATCTAGAATGGTACCATTTGTATGAATTAAATAATGAGGAAGATGAGTGCACTAGTCATACAAAAGATAAAGAAGCATCCATAGTTGAGAACCATGATGGCACTTGTGTTGAAATAAATAAAAATGAAAATAATGATGGCATGGAGGAAGAAAATTCAGATCAAGTTGAAGAAGAATATGTACATAGTGAGATTTGTATAGAAACATGTATCAATGACCATGATGATGAGGAAGAAGAACTTCTCAGTACAGAAGAAATATCAGATTTATTAGACATAGAATATCAGAAACATGTTAAGAGAAATGGTGAAAATGTTTTCTCAGTCCACCTGAATGCACAAACTAGTGAATCAGTACACACAAGAGAGGAGGAAATTTTTGCAGCTAATGAATATATTGGCCTGGTTGATGAAGTACATGAAGACACTCAAAAATATGATCCATCTAGTGAAAGTGTGCATTATGATCAACATACAGGAGAGGATACATGGTAGAATGACCTTAAAATTCTTTCAAATCCATTATATAATGAAACAATAGAAAACGATCATGCAAAATATTGTGATAATTTTTTCAGAGATGATTTCTTTTCAAATTTAAATCCATTATATGAGAAGGGTGAAGTATGTTCATATAGTATGGTTAGTATACTAATTTTTGAAGATGAACTCCATAATGTTGAGAGTATGATATCATCAACAGAAGAATAGGCCGAAGGAATATGTGATGTTTCAAATCTTGAAAGCATGGAAAATCTAGACAGAGATATTGATATAAAAGTTTTAGACATGTGGAAGGAAGAAGATGATCTTGGCGAAAATATTTCTCCCAGAATAAGTGCATAGTCAGAAACTGAATCAAAAAGGAAAAAAAGGAAATCAAGATCATGATAAATTTAAATATGTCAATAAATTTGATTTTAAAAAATTTCCTTAGGAGGAAGGGCATAATAAAATGATAGGGTTTCTCAATAAATGTCCAAGAAGGCATGAAGAATACTTAAGGAAAAGGTGAAAAATCCATAATTTATCATAGAGGGTGAGTAAAGGTCTTACAACCAGATGTGAAGAGGAATGCAAACATAAAAATCCTTCTCTGATTCAGAATTTAAAAGGGAAGTCAGCTTATAAGGAGATGATGTATAGTGAGATAAGAAATGACAATACTCTTAGGATGTTCAGATTAGTGCATGATCAAAATCGGGTCTTTGATAGAGGAAAGAATTGAAATTATTTTGGAGGGCCTGGGGTCACCCAATGAAATTATCATAGAATAATTTTGTATGGTCTGCTTCTCTAGAGATTACCAAGATCTTGATGTTTCCTGATATGAACACATCCCCAAAAAGATCCACTGGTAGAACCCAAATTTGCAGATCAATTTGTGTATCCAAATAGCTCAGGGAAGTATACTCTATACCCATATCATTTTGATTTATGTATTTTATAGCTTTCTATTTCATGAATTATGCTATTGTTTAATTCTTATGTCACTCAGCTTGCATATTCATTTTCAAATTCATAATATAGTCATTGCATGTTTTTAGCAGGTTTTCCTAACTTTAAGTTATTTTATCATATCATCTTTGCATAGACCCATGTTGTGTTTTTGCGGGTTTTATCCACATGATCATGCCACATCTCCAAAAAAATTTATCATTTACATCACCATGGTCACAGAAGATGGTTTCTCTGTTCTATGTTTTATTAAATGATATATTCAACAATATTATCCCACTTTGATCCAAGATTTAAAGTATCGAGTTAATTATATCAGGTCTTTTGGAGGACGTGGTTTGAAAAATAAAATACTAGACACATGGAAACATATTAATATTGGTGGTTAAACCTCAATAAAGATCGATGGTTGGCGTGATCCCTTGATCAAAATTTGAATGACCTTTATCCATTGAGGAATCCAGCCTAGCTGACAAGTATCCCCCGAGATCTCACCTGAGTGGGGCCAAAGACAATTAAGCATTGAGAAGATCAAATTTAGATCAATGGTCTACATGATTCCATTATCCAAAACTAAACATTCTTTATCCATCACGAGATCACACATTGTCGCTACGTGTTCTGGGCCTACAAGTTTTGAGAAGCAAGGATGGAAGATCTATAGTTAAAACTTGGCGAAGATCGATGAAAGGTGTAATGCTGCAAATCATAGATGCACATTATTTACTGTTAATGGGATCACATCCAATCAACACATGTCTTGGGCCTACAAATGTCCTAAATAATGATATAGAAGGGATAACAGATGGCAGTACCGGATTGGTTAAGAATGTTGATGAGGATGCAAGTTAGTTTGAAGAAAAGTTAAAGTACACGCTACTAAATCCCTTTTCTTTTAGAATGTGGGTATGATCAACAATGGTGTCTTAACTGAGCGGAAAAGGTGATCAAATTTTAAGGATGACTTAAGGTTGATCAATGGTTAAAGAATGATGAATATTGATAGTGGGTGTGATCCTGCAATCAGAAGATGCACATTGTTTATCATTCATAGGATCACGCCTGAATGACATGTGTCCCAAAACCACAAATTATAAATAGAATGGATTGGCTACTAAAGCACAGAAAGGTTTGATGGTTGGCATGATCCCGTTATCAGAAACTAAACATCCTTTATCCATCACGGGATCGCAGTGTTGACGTGGATTTCTTTATGTCATTTCAATATTTTAATTGAATTTTATACCAGTTAGGGTTTTGTCTATTAATTGATACATTGTTATCATTTTCCATGCAGAGTTTCAAGGATGAAAAATACCATGGATCCATCTGCTAATGGGATAATGTGATCTTTAGGACTAAAGGATGAGGACATGCAAACATTCTTAAAGGAATATTTACAAGGATAGAGGATGCTAGAGTATGGTCAACAACATTGATGACTATGTTCTTAATGTTGAATTTGTTGAAGATATCAATGGTAATATCCATTATCAAGAAGATTTTATATGGTTTCCAATGGATGAGTATATGATCAAAGCACCATGATGATCATATATAGAAATCATTATTTAAACTATATCAGACAATTCACAAATGATTTTCTTTCGACTGTTAATCTCAATGGTCAAAAACCATTTTCAAACAAGGAGGTTAATCATTCCTTAATTGTAACTATGATGTTCAGTTGTCGATCTTAGGGTTAGGTTTTAGTTATGAAGAGACACATTGGTTTGAAGCTTGTACACATACCTTAGATATTATATTTGGAGGGATTCCAAGACCATGTGAATATATTATTATCATCATTATTGTTCCTAGTTTTAGAATCTGATCACAATTGCAACATGGACTTAAATGTACTATTATTTCAAAATCAATAAAAGATAAGTGTTTTATGTCTCACTTGTGGTAAGAAATTTTAAGTCATTTCAATTAGTCCCTTGAAATTATTGAAGGAAGATTCAATTTCTATTCTTGCAATGCTTGTGTAGAGATTTTACATTTCTCATATCCATGTTTGATTATGAAGGAGTTCGTGAAAAGTTAGTATTTCCGGCTTCTTGTTCAATTGGTCTCCCAACCAAAGGATTTAGATTCATGTTAACTAACAAGTATATAAATAGGCTTAATTTATCTGCATCTATAGCATTTGAATAGTTGATGGTGTTAGAATATATACTTTCTTTCAAGGTTGTACATAGGATTGAAATTGGATTGACTCTATTGCCCAATTTGAAATAGGCATTGATCTTATCAATTATTGAATCTAGTCATTTAGTTCATTGTTTAAAGTTTTTGAGATATTCTATCTGGCATTCATTAAATTTACACACATTTTCAAAGCATTCTTAGTCTTGCAGTTTATGTTGTATTACAGTTCAATTTCTTTCAAGTGACCTTGCCATACTTGAGAGAAAAGGTTTGAAGTGTATTCTATCTGCTATTAAAAAACCTCCAACCAACAGATTAAGGTTGAGGTATAGACCTACTATCCTTGTACCTACAGAGCCATAATTGTAGAAGTTCCAACCTTGCCTTTGGTTGTGACTTGTTAGTTGGCCAAATCACTTGGGTTTCCCAACATTGGAATGACAAGTCCATAGGAAATCCAATCTGTTGATTTGAGCACCAATAGGATCTTGTGGTCTTTTATTTCCTCTTCTAAATGTAGTCCTATGTTATAATGTCAAGGAATTATGTGATTGCAAATCAGTTGGTTTACAAACTCATCATTTGCAAAATAAGTCATTTAATTCCTTTTACTTCCCCTGTGATGTGAAAGACTTGATAAATGGTCTTGGGGCTGTTTTTTTATTTTTCCCTCATTGTCTAGTTTGTAAATTTGATAATCGCATTCATTCCATAGTGATAGGTGAAATGTTAGCATAAAATTTATGTATTCTGGTAAAAGACATAATCATTGTTCAATTCACTGAATATTTTCTAGGAGGGAGTTGTACCTCACAATTCAAAGGAGGGTTATCAATCCACTGATAACTCATCGAAATGTTGGTGACTTATGTTCTTCTATCTAGGCATTTTGAGTCATTTCTGATATCTCTTTCTGAAGGAAAAATCTTTTTACCAACACTATTCATTGATGACTATTCAAGGATGATGTGGGTTACATTTTTGAGAGAAAAAATTAAAATCTTTTCAGAAATTTCAGATATTCAAGATGCTTGAAATAGAGTATGGATAGAGACTGAAGTGCCTAAGATCAGACAAAGGAGGAGAATTTACATCTGGTGAATTTTATGCTTATTGTGAAGAACATGGTATTAAGAGGCAGACTTCTACTATGTGGACCCAACAAAAGAATGGTGTTGCTGGACAAAGGAATAGAACTATCCTAGACATAACTAGAACCATGTGTTAGAGTAAAAAGGTATTTCTATGTTCACTCATTAATTAAATAATTATTGATTTAATTGTTTAAGTCACCTTTTATCTCTTGTTCACTTAAGCTAAAATTTAGGCATGCAATAATTATTTATTTATTAATTATTCATGCAACCTAGGTTTCTCCACCTACTTGGTGTTCGATCTCCTTTATAAGGATTGATCTCTTTGTATTTTATCATTCTGTGTCTGAATGAACATTTTGTCTTTCAGAACATTCTTGTCTCCAAGCTTTGCTTTTGTAATAGGTTATTTTGCATGCAGTGGATCTTGGTGGTTGAATTTTATGAATTCTAACATGGTATTAGAGCCTTGTTGTTGTAGCCCGTTCTTGAGTTTTTAAAGTTTTTGGAGCTCCGAGGGTTTCAAGTTTTTTCAACAATTTTTGTGTGGATTTAAATAGGATTTATTTTTGGGATCACTTTGAGAAAAAACTGACATCTAGGTTGCGTCTGGAATGCCCCAAAACCCCTATTTTCATATAAGGCATGTCCAATTTAGACACAGTTGAAATTTGGACCCTCTTTTTTGCATGCATGACCTTGGCACATTTTTCAAGGCAAAAAAACATCTCGGTATTCACACCACCTTGATTTACGCACTGCCTCAAAATTCACACCACCAATTTTTTTATACAAAAAAGCAATTTTTTTTTGCATGCAATTTGGGTTTCTTGGTTCTTTTCTTGTTTTGGCGTAGTCTTTGGTGTTTTTCTCATAACTTGAGCAAATGGAGGTCGTTGTTTTCAAACAAGATAGCGTCAAAAAGATGTTTCTAAGATGACGATTTTGGCAAGGGTTTCATAACAATATTTTTCTATTTTACTGGCTTTCCCAATCAAAGAGAGCCCTTATTTTCAGTACTTCCAAGCCTCTAGAATGAGCATACAAACTCAGTTTATTGCTCACGAACAAGCTTTGAAAAACTCTTGACGAGCCCGCTTCATATCTGAGATCCTTTTGGGGAGAATTTTCCAGGTATTTTACCCATTTATTCTTTAGACTTATTTTAGTTTTTCTTCTTCTAGCTTCTCAGTTGTACTGGGGTTTGGTTTCTCTCTCTGTCGGGGGAGTCTCTTTCTAGTTTTTCTATTATTTATCTCAGAAAAACTAGAACACTTCAACACATAAAACACAAACCCTTCTGCATCTTCTATCTAATTCTGAAAGAAAACATAAAATAAAGTAGGCTTAAGGTACGACATGGAAAATTCAACATCAGTTGAGCTTCTCACACCACATAGTTATCATTTGCTGAAATCTTGTATGACTTGGCTTCTCCGGTCACGCGGGTTATGGTCTTGTTTGGATACTATGCAGCCCATTTTGACTCGTCCTTACGAGGTCATGCAGCACAAAAACAAGATGGATGAGGCCATGGGTGTTCTTTCTTAGCATGTTTCAGATAGTTTTCTTTTTCACCTTGATAGTTGTGATACTCCTATTGAGATGTGGGAGAAGTTTCAAACTCTCTTTGGCACAGTAAATGAGTTTCGGGTACTTCAAATTGAAGCAGAATTGGTATCCATGGCTCCTGATACATTTTCCTCTATTCAAGATTTCTTAACAAAATTCAAATCTACCAGGTCCCTCTTATATAATTTTGGAAAAAATAAGACAAATACCGAGTGTATTTATTTGATATTTTCCAAGCTTCGTAGTTCTTTTCAGATATTCTCTTCTACATTCCATTCTACCATGGATGCTTTGGGTCCAAGATTTACCATGCCTACTTTTGATGTGTTTTTTGATCGTTTGACTCGTGAGCAGGCAAAGCTATTTTAGCTTGATTCTCTCACTGGATCACAGAACTATGCATTGGTAGCTCACCCATCGTCAGGGAAGCATGAGCATAAACAAAAGTCATCAACCATAGAGTCTAAGAAGGATTGTAGTTCATAGTACTCCTTTGTCTGACCTTCTCCTAAGGGGGAAAAATTGAATACAAAAAGACCTAAGTATGCTTATTATAAACAGGGCACTCATGATGAGTCTCATTGTTATGAGAAGAAGATAGATGGATATGAAAATCATATTTCTAATTGCAAGCTCTTCTTCAGAAGAGCCACATTGATATTCCTTCTTCTTCTACTTCTCACAGGTTTTCTTCTTCATCAACACTTCAGACAGATAGAAAGGACATAGGAAAGGGTCATGAATTATGTGCAACCGCTATACCTCCCTCTTCTATATGGCTACTAGATTCAGGTGATTCACACCATATGACATCTTCTCAGGGTTTATTCTCTTCTCTTGAGGCTTCTCCTACCCCACACATTTTGATGGGGAATAATATTGTTATGATTGTATGTGGGAAAGGTTCTATTGACATTGATGATAAGGCATTCCATGATGTACTATGTGTTCCATCTTTATCCTCTAACCTTCTCTCTATCTATCAGATAACTCATAGTAGGACAGGTAGGACAATTGAGTTTACTCCAGATTTAGTACACATTAGAGACAGTGAGACATGCAATATTATTGCTATAGGGACAGTTGATCATTCTTCCTGCTTGTACTCCTTCTCTCATTTTGGTCCACCATATCCATTTTCAAATAATAGCTCTCCTTTTTTCACGAGAGCCTATTGAGGTAAAGTAGTGTCACTTGAACTTATGTATAATTCCTGAGATTAGTGTTCTAATTTCTACACCTCCACCTCATGTTGAGTTTACATATTTTCATCAAGATTCCTCTTCAACTTTTCTAGACATTATCGCTCCATGCATCGATCCACCTACTACATTTGTTGAGGACATACTCGAGGATATTCATCTCCTCTCAGATGATAGATTCAATACATCTATTTTCCCACCTTCATTGGATATTCCATTATAGGAGTCTCCAGCTAGGCCTTCCAGTTTCTCCTCACATTCAGGGGTTTCCTCTTCTTTGTCCAATGCCTTTGTTTCTTCCACAGTGGAGCCACATTGGTCCGATCATCGACACAAGGGTTCTATCATTCTGGGGGGCTTTGGAGTCCCGATCCTCTCTCATGGAGGGGTTGGTTGTACTTATGGTCTTGAGCCATTATTTTGTAGCATGCTTTTTTCTATCTCTTTTTGGAGCAGAGTTTTTTTCCATGTGGTTTTCTCTATTTCTCCACTTTAGAGAGATTTGGTTGTGATTGGCTACCTGATCAGGCCTTGTTGTTGGGACCCAAATTTACTGCTTTCAGTATTTGCTTCTAGGTTTTAAATTCTCCCTAAGTTTATCTTAAGGAGGGGTGTTAGAGTAAAAAGGTATTTCTATGTTCACTTATTAATTAAATCATTATTGATTTAATTGTTTAAGTCACCTTTTTATTTCTTGTTCACTTAAGCTAAACTTTAGAAATGCAATAATTAATTATTTATTAATTATTCATGCAACCTAGGTTTCTCCACCTACTTGGTGTTTGATCTCATTTATAAGGATTGATCTCTTTTTATTTTATCATTCCCTCTCTGAATGAACATTTTGTCTTTCAAAACATTCTTATCTCCAAGCTTTGCTTTTGTAACAGGTTATTTTGCATGCAGTGGATCTTGGTGGTTGAATTCTATGAATTCTAACACCATGATGATTGAAGGAAATATTTCATAGATCTACTGGAGAGAAGCCATGATTACTGTTGTTTATAACTTGAACTCAATGCAGATAAAGAAAGGAACCGGTAAGACTCCTTATGAACTTTGGTATGGTCATATTCCTACAATGAAATATTTTAGAATTTTAGGGAGTAAATACTTTTTAAGAGAGATGAGGATATTGGAAAGTTTGATCCTAGAAGTGATGAAGGAATATTTCTTGGATATTATACTAAGAGAAAATCATATAAATGTTATAACTCTAGACTCAAGAATATTGTTGAAAGTGAAAATGTTAGAGTAGATGAGAATGTGCAGAGATCAGAAAGAACTTGGAGGTATGACATAGATGAAGAGAAACATTAGATTGAGGAAGCATAGAATCATGATCAGAATTAATCAAATGTAGAGGTTGAACCTATGGCTAATGAGGAGGATATTGAAACCAAAGGGTCTTCTACAAAGAATATTCCAAAGACTCCACAGTATGTAAGGATTAATCATTCTGAAAATTATATTATTGGTGACAAGAATAGAGGTGTTCAAACTAGAGGAATAATTTATAAAGATGAAACATGTTTTCTATATGAATGTGAACCTAAATATGTGAGAGAATCTTGTAATGATGAGAGTTGGATAAATGCTATGAAGGAAGAACACGACTTGGATTCATGTTCCCAAACTTGTGAACAAGAATGTGATCAAAACTAAGTGGGTATTCAAGAACAAATTGAATAAGGATGGGAAAGTGTTTCGGAACAAACCTAGACTGGTATGCAAAGAGTATTCACAGATGGAAGGTATTTATTTTCAAGAGACCTTTTTCTCTGTAGCTAGAATTGAAGCTATTAGATTACTTCTTGCATATGCAACTTACAAGAATTTAAAAGTTTAACCGATGGAGAAGATATGGTTCATAAATTGAAGAAATAATTGTATGGATTGAAGAAAGCTCCTAGAGCTTGGTATGCTAGATTGGACAGGTACTTGAAAAGTATTTGATTCAGTAAAGGTACTGCTAACAATAACTTATATTTCAAAGTAGTTACTTATAATATCTTAATTTCTGAAGTTTTTTTGTTGATATCATATTTGGTGGTGAAGATGAATTGAGTAAAGGATTTGTTGATGAAAGGCAAAAATAATTTTAGATTTCTATGATAGGTGAAATGAAATTCTTTCTTGGATTTCAAGTTATATAGTTGGGTAAGGGAATTTTCATTACACAGTTTGAAAGTATGTCAAAGATTTGTTGAAAAGGTTTGGTATGGAAGATTCAAAACTAGTTGGAACCCGTATGGTTGTGGTTTTAAAGTGACTAAAGATGATGAATCCCCTTGTGCAAATAAAATAAGATATAGATCAAATGATTGGTGGATTATTGTACTTAACTCATACTAGACCTAATATAATGAATGGTGTTTGTGTTGTGGCAAGATTTAAAGTAGAACCAAAGGAATTACATGTTGTTTCTGTTAAAATAATATTTAGATACTTGAAGGGAACAATTGACTATGGCTTGTGGTTTGGTAAGGAAAATGATTTTATACTTTGTGCATATAATGATGCAGATTTGGCAGGAAATATTAATGACAAGAAAAGTACAAGTAGTGGTGTTCTGTTCTTGGGTAAGAGACTAATCTCTTGGACAAGTAAGAAGAAGGATTGTATTTCACAATCTATTGTTGAGGATGAGTATGTTGTTGTTTCTATTAATTGCACTCAATTTGTTTGGATAGAGAAAATGTTGAAGGATTTAAGGGTTAACATTGATGAACTTGTGGTTATTTACTGTGATAATTCAAGTTCTATAAATATTTCAAAAAATCTTGTCAACATTCAAAGACAATACATTTCTATTAAGTATCATTTCTTGAGGGATATAGTCAGTGACAAGGAAGTAAAATTGGAGCATGTATCTACTAAGGAACATATTGTTGGTATTTTTACAAAGCCTTTTCTGAAGGATACATTTGAATATCTCAGAGATAAGCTTGGGTTAATGGCCTCTCTCGAGCAGAGAAGATGATGCTAAGGATGACATGAATCTAGAACATTATCATAATAGTATTCTCTGGATTGATGATTTTGGGACTACTCCTAAGTGGGATAAGTCTTGTGGATCTTGTGGATTGATATTTTAAAGTTCCAACAACCTTTTGAGGTGATTTTAGTTCTTTTGATGTCTTTGGTCCTTTTACATTGATGTCAAAAGAGGAGAAGATTGTGTGAAAAATAGGTTGTGTTGAGAGTTTTGAAGTTGGATATTTAGAGTGATTAGATGGCTATATCAAATTATGTTGCTAGATATTTAGACTGATCAGGTAGATATATTATCTTTGTGCATTGCCCAATTTTTTCACTTCATATGTTACCATCAATGCTAAAGGGGGAGATTGTTGGAAGATTTTTGAGAGTTTTAGAGATTGTTGATTAGAACTTGTCTATGTATGATGACATTAATGTTTTTTCATTGATTTCAACATACTATTGTTCTTCCAGACAATGTATTTTGTTTAGTAGAGAAGATTTCATTTTTTTAGGTGATATGATGTTGTTCTTGTGTTTTGATCATACATGGGGGTTCAGATATGTCTTTAGTTGTTTCTAGTCAACTTAAAGAGCTTCACATGACAATTGTAGTGAGATATGTTTGATTTATTAGGTGTTAGTATTTAAGTGTTCTTATTGCTTAGGATGGTTTAGAGGTTGAATTTTTTCTTTAGTATGGACTGGTTGGTTGATTCACTAGACACAAAGTTGGTGGATTCTTTGAGACTTAATGTTGTCTCCTTAGTGAGTGTTGTTCATGATTCAAAGTTCGGAAAGCTATATTTTTATTGTAACATAGTTTAGTGTTCAGTGCTCATGATGAATAGTACAGAGATGAGTCTAGATTTCAAGGTTGTGATGTTATGGAGGTTTGAGAGGTTATTCATGCTTCTTGGTGGTGTTCTTGGATTATGTTATGGCTGTATTGATGAGTCTTGGTGATCGCATTTGGTGATTTGTTGAGTGTTATTGGTGTTTCTTCATTTAGGTCTTATATGACTTGGTGAGGTAACGTGTTTCAATTCATGGTGTGGATTTGGAAAATATATTGCATATACATGGATGATTTTTTGGGTCCTATCTAAGTCCTGGATAACTTTATTTGGATCACATTGGTGTTTGAGCTTATTATAAATATCATTTATTTGTATAGGTCTTGGCTGACCTTGTTTATTATTCATTATAATTTTTATAAATGGGAAATCATTTGTGATTGTGATGTGTGTGGAAGATAGAGCATAAAGAGATGTTTGTATTATGCAAGTGAGACAGAAATTGTATTTCATTGGAACTATATTGGCTTTTCAAATGTTGTATGTCAGTTTGATTGTATTGGTTAGTTCATTCACCCTTTCTAACTATTATTAGTGATTGATCGGTGAACCCGACTAAGGATCGTATCATTGTATTGTGAGCAATGTGATCTAGGAAGTGGGCATGCGGATGCAAGCTCATTCTTCTTTGTTCTTATTTTCTCTTAACCGGGCAATACTTTTGGTAGAGTACATCTATCTTGTGGCTTTGACTCCCACCGGGGTTTTCCCTTAACTTGGTTTCCTCATGAACAAGTCTTTTGTTGTGAGTTATGTACTGTGGATCTTGCATTTTGGTTTATCTTTCAAATATATATGTGGTTCAATTGTTAATGTTTTAATAACTGAGAGTACAATTGATTCACCCTCCTCTTCGTTGTGCTTGTCTTCTTTGGGTCTAACAAAGAACCAAATTAATATTCCAATCTTAATTGTGAAGTATACCCAAACCCAAAGAATGATCCCAGATTAGGTATCACGTCCAGATACACAGGAACATAAAATAAATAGAAATATTGAGTATACAAGATTAAATCTCACTTGTGAACCACAAATATCCCTAGAAAGAATATTGTATGAGAAACCATGACCATAAATGTTTACATACAATAATGAATCATATTTGGAGGACACCAAACATACTTTGGACTAGTCTAACAAATCATACTTCTTGCCAGAGAATGTTACCAATATTAGAGAATTGAACTTGTCATTAACTACAATGTAGGTGTTACTGCACATAGAAAACCAAATCACCATCTTAGTCTTCTATGATTTTAGCAGTTAGACATTAATGCAATACTAGGGATGAATGACATTAATAAAATCACAAAGTATAAAACAACAAAGGTAACTTCCAAATAGTAGCAAACCAAAATACTTATTCTAAACTAAACCAAACATCGCTAAACAAGTAGTGATATCAGCTACAACTGTATATAGATCGAAGCACTACAAGAGAGTAGACAAAGATTGCATCATCACAATAGTAGTATCTAGATCATAACAAAAATTCTTGTAAGAACATCTTTTGGACTTGTTGGTTCCTACAACTGATGCCTGAGATGAATCTAAGGATTAGCCTTCACCTATGGTCAACCATCTCAGGTCAATGGTCAACTACTTAATAATTCCTTAGCAATAAGGAATATCTCCTTTTGTTCAGTCTCTATAAATTCTAGGTAGGTCACCTTGTAATACTTCTTGATATTGACAATATTTAGAGAAGTATTAAACATCAAGTAGATAACTCTTTGTTTGTTGGATTAGAATGCATATGATTTTATTCTAGAATCTTCTCTATTCTAGTGTACATCATTTGTGCATACCTGAGAGTAAAAACACTACTTCTAACTCTAAAACCTTCTAACAGAAATGGAAAATAATTTTGATGATTTGATGGTTTCTGAAACTAAGAAGATTATAACCAGTGCCTAGGACCATTGGGATAGAGTCTAATGCCTAATGAATCACACCAAGATTGCATATGCTCTTCTAAATACTCAAGCCTTACTCAATAATTAAATTGTTCACACCCCATGTAATAGCTTTAAAAAATTACTGTACTTTTCAAATAAATTTGTTGCAACCCATAGTAAGTATTTTAATCCTATCCTTAATAGAATTTTTTTTTTCATTACACATTTATGAATTCATGGAGATGCATCTACCTATCCTGAATAGAGAAAGTCATACAGTTAAGAGTGAAAACTACAAGAAACACCATGGTGAGATTTTCATTAATTCTTTCAAAAATGCAACTTACAATTCACCAAACATGAGAATCGATTGAAGACCACTCTACATTCATATTTCCCTACCGAGTGCAAAATCCAAATTTTTAGAACCCTTTTTAAAAATTAAAAAAAATTTCCTTTATAGTGTAGGCATAAATGAGATGAAATGCTCGAGTACAAAACCCTTAGCTAACCACAGTCAGGTCAGGTTATAATAACTGTAGAAATCAGAGATCAAACAAAAGATTTGATCCTGCATGTACATTTTAATTTGTGAAGTGACCCAGATGAGAAAACTCATGCTCTTGCAACAGAAAGAAATGACACACTATGCAATGATTTGTCCTTTTCAGAAGAAATAACGCCAAAATTCATCCACAGTAATAAATGGGTATGGAAAAGCTTGAGTGGCATGGTAGTAATGGTATCATTGGAAGCACGAGAGTCACTAGAGAAATTGGAACAATTAAATCATCTCTCTGTTTGATAAAAAAACTAGTCGATCATTGAAAACTGAAAGCAATAATGCCAAGTTTGAGTTATGATCGTTGATGAAGTAGCCTAGCATGCAAATGGATGGTCGAGATGAAACACAGAATCCCTCGAATACAAGATTAGAACACAATCATTGATGAGATTATCATTTGGATTGGATGGCTGGCGTTGAAGACCTCGGTCGCTTGTTGGAATAAAAGAGAACTCTTCACGCACCAACGAGTGACACCACCTACACCAAATTTGAGCCACATCAGCTGCCATTAGGTATTCAATAACTTAATAGGATGAAAAAGGAATTCTATTGAGTTAAAGATCAGGTCACATCACACAAGAAGGAAGCCAGGTTGGACGCTGCCGAGGAAAGTGGGGCTCGACAAGGTACGAGACACATCCCAATGAGCCAGTGAGCACATAATATATTTGACGTGCACTACAATGGTCCTTGATGAGATTTGTAACATGTTATAACCTAAGCTACCTATTCTTCACCCATGTGTAATCAAAGTTGGCATGTCGGACAACTCGACCCCACATTAGAACAAATGTTAACACCTTGGGGACATTATACACATCAGCATCTCACTGTATGTCACCAATACACTGGAACACTTTAGAGACCTCAACAAGCTAGAGTATCTTTCACCGGATCTCAACCACGTGGATGTACACGTATATTCCACTTAAGAGGTTAGGAAATCATTGGAATAAATGAAACATTTTGATGCACCAACGAGTGGGCTATGTCTATGCAGCACAATATTTGCACCTTAGTAAACAAAATATGTTGTTAACAAAATGTGTTTGCAACATGTGTGATCCAATACACTGGAACACTTTAGAGACCTCAGCAAGCTATAGTAATCTTTCACCGGATCTCAACCACATGGATGTACACCTATATTCCACTTAAGAGGTTAGGAAATCATTGGAATAAATGAAACATTTTGATGCACCAGCGAGTGACTCTAACCTTTGTAAATCCTATCCTCATGGACCTTTCATCTTCTCGGGATCTGACCACTTCATCATGCATCAACTTGGCCAAACAATGAGAAATTTCCAACAACTCGCTACACAGAACCAATGCTCCTTTATTCAAATTGGGTTGTTGGGTTCGAAAAGTTGTTTCAGTACACATATGAAATGTTGATGTTTCCCATTAGTTCCACTTTGAACACTTAGGTCTGGCAAGAGAAAAAGAAAGAAATAAAATAGTTCAAATTGAAACGTCGAGACGTGACACATGAAATGGAACTCGGGCTAGGCTTGGATGTTTCTAAAGAAATAAGTCCTAAAGAGTTCAATTTGACTCGTTGGGTTCCAATAGAGGTTCGAGAACTAGTTCAAAAATTTGACCAACTTGAAGACTTAACAAATTTAATTCATTGAAATCAGAAAAGGATTAGACTTAGGTAAAATTTGAACATGGGGCATGAAAAGAGCCTTAAGATAAGGACGACCGACTGATGATGAACTCAAATGGGCAGGGGTTAGTCAACCTAATGAGATGGAGACCCATAGGTGAAATTCATAAAGAGTTGAAACTAGGACAACACATCAACAACAACAAAAAAAAATTAAAGTAAAACCCATCCAAATATATTTAAACATTAGAAAGAACAAGTGAGAAAATTTAAAAAACCATAACAATAGTCATACTACAGAAAACTTCTCTAATAGTGGCTCTAGTTGGAGACATCTAGTTGTAGACTAGCACGAGGATTCAGATCTCTGATGGAGTAGACTAGGCGTTCTATCCATTGGGCTCCTTAGTTGATTGAAAATCAGACATATTAGTTGGCAACCCCACGCCACCAACTATGTAAAACCAAATTCTTCACTTGTCATAAACTTGATTCTCATTATGAAATCATATGATCAATCTAAAAATTCTAGTAAGAAAAATTTCATCATTAATGTCACTAGTGTCACCATTCATCCATCCATCATAGTCAACACTATCAGCACATTTAGTATCCATTGGTATCTTGAAATCGTGTATACATTGAAAAACTTCATAGTCTGGGATACAAATTTGAAACTCACAACTTGGTACATGTGCATATACAACATGAAATCTTCCAACATCCACATAATTACCATGCCCAATAAAAATCTCAACCAACTAATCCAAAAATTGGAAACATTCAATTTAAACAATATTGTTGATATCATCATACTTTACCTCAAAATTGTCATGTTCACATTTTGCATACCATGCAAACATTCTCAAAATTCTTCATAAACTAAGATTTCTAATTTTGTAGTTGGTTCAACTCTTGGATCATCATCCTCCTCCATGACATGAGCACATTTAGTGACAACCATATGCTCCTCATGCCTATCTTCTTGGATAGGGAAAAATATAAATTCCTAATTAGCATCAAGGCATCCATCTTTACTGTAAAAATTATGCTCAATTTCACATGAACTATGTTGGTCTTTATCAGATTCATCATCACAATCATATGCAAAATTATAAAAATTTGACAAGTTTGATATGTCAATTTCATTGACCCTTTGACCTTCTTCACAGAATGACAGAGTACTCTCATAATCCAAAAATGTTATATCCTCATATAATAGATTCTTAAAGTAATGAAAACCCTCTTCAACTGGTATATAGGGAAAAACAAGTTATGTATTTCTTCCACTATTTCATCATATAGGGGATTCACAAAAATCTAAAAATCATTTTCAGAACTACTTTGATAATCTGTCACCTACTCTTCTTCTATTGTGACATCATACAATGGATTTGAAAATTCATTGAAGACTTTTTTAGCTACACACACAACTTCTATTTTCAGATCATAATGAATCTCCTCACTTGTATCAGGCCCCATCCATTCTTGAAGTGCATTCACTTCATTCATTTACATTATTTCATCACCTTGACTGACATGGGAACACTCTTCACAATTAGACTCACAAGCAGAAACAATATTAGGGAACTCTGCACTTTCATTCACATTATCAATTAAACTTTCAATATCACCTCCATATTCAAAAGATACAAGTGATTCCATTTCATATTCATATAACTTATCATGGGCATTGGGACAACAAACATGAGTTGAATCACCAAGTGCAATTATACATGAAGATTCATAAGCATTGAATTCATTGTTGACTAAATCCTTGACATTTATACACATGGTCATTATTTAACTGCGGCCAATCTAAGAATGAATGGACCATATGTAGACACCCAAAAATGGGCAGATTTGTGAGCTCACATTTAACTACTAATTGTTCCTTTATTAATTAAATGGTTCTTTATTTGTTTAATTAATCGTCTTAATTCTTCTATATCCTAATATTTTCATCATTTAATCATTTCCTAATATTAATTAAATAATTAATCTTATTTAATTAATTTACCTTAATTAATTAGTCTTTATGAGTTAGTTAAATTCAATTTCTAAATTCTCATAATTTAAATAATTATTTAAATTAGCTAATTATTTCTTTCCAATTAAATTAATAACCCAAAATTAATTTCATTTAAGTTTTGACTAATTTCTATTTAATTTTGAATTAATTCTGGTTTCTTCTAAATTGAATTTTCAATTCAATTTCAATTCCAAAATCTTCCAAAAATCATAAAAAATAATTTGATGAGGAATTCAGAATTGTGAAAATAAAAAGAGCTTTAAATCAATAAAATCATTTAATTATCTTCAAAATTGGAAATTGAAAATTATTCTTTTAATCAAAAAATCAATTGCATTTTTGAAATTGATTTTCTCCAAAATTGAAATATATTATATCTTTTTTTTTTTATATTCGAAATTGGAATTTCTTCATCCTCACTCCATCTCTAATTATCTCGTCCCTCCAATCCTGCTTTCATAGAGTCAATCTCAATTGTCGATCAGTCTAAAGCCTCTATTTAAATCCTCTTCTTTCTCATTTGAGGGAGCCTGAATCCAGTCTAATCTTGATTTTGAATGTCTGAGAGTACAATCTTTATTCAGGTTTTTCTATGCAATCAATATAACATCATTTTATCACAAGTTCTTGAATCTTCCAAGTCATAAGTGTTTCCAGTATCAACTCTGAGCACCATTCAAAGAAGTGTTTTAAGAGAAGAAGAAGAGAGAAGCAACAAAAGCTTTGAATACATCAGTTTTCATTTATTGTATTTACTATTCATGTGATGTTTTCGTTATTTTGTTGTTAGTAGGGATTTTTATGTGGATTGATAGTTTGATTACTTTTGTAGTTTGGTGTTATTAATCTTTGTTTCTAGCTTGTGCGAATTTCCCCTATGACACCATATTAATGTTGTTAATATCCTTGCACTCTTCACTCGGATCACTATCATCACAAGGATGAAAATGAACCTCAACTAGTGTAGATTCATCATTCTTTGAAAGATTATATATCTCCATGTCAATCATGGCTTGGATATAGGTTATAGCACTGACAAGAGTCTCATGATGTTGATATAAATCTTTAGGCTCAATCTAATTTATAGTGGTGATTTATGTATTATTAGTGACAACAAACTTATCTTCATATGAGATGTTACTTTCAGGTACATAAACATTCTATGGCTTCCTATACACATAATTTTGAATAGTTACATGAGGAATGACTGGAGTCTGAAACATGTTTACTTTATTTGTGTACATTTTAGCAGATTGTGGTTTATAAGTGATATTGGAAAAGGTATCACCAACACCATGAATTGAAATAAAATTTGGGACAACAAGTTGGTCAATATTCAGATACCCATTTATAACCTCTGAAGTTCATTGTTCACTTGCATATGGTGACTTTCTCTTAGGATTGAGTCTTCTAATCATCCCAAACTATTCCACCTTTTAGTATTCATTGCAATTTCAAAAGCCTCATGCAAATTTGCTAGTTTCTAATTCCTCAATTTGTAGCTCGTTTTCTTATCAAATGCTTCTATGTATATAATGAGTTCCATTTCATCTTGGGGTCTACAATTCTCAGGAATCCATCTTAAAGATTTCATAAAGATGAGATTAAATTTGGAAACCAGCTCACCATTCCTAATACAAATATCAATGAACTCTTATAATATTATAGACATACAAATTTTCTCACCAAATTTCTCACTAAATTCTAATTGAAACTCTCTCTAGGAGCTAATTGAATTTGGGGAGAAATTTAAAAACCAATCTCTGGCATCATCCCTCAAAGACTGCACAAATAATATGATGATGAAATCCTCGTGATCTATCTCATAATCATCTATTAATTCATTGAATCTATGAAGGTGCTTGTCTGTTGATTCACACTTCTATCCACTAAGCCTTGGAATCTCTTTTATGATTTCAATTGGTATAACATTTGGGAAGCGAAGGATGTGACTGAACCCTATGGCTATATATCTCTCATTTCTGAAATCTCTTTTCAGATTACACAATGGAGGCTTATTACATGGTTTGATTACATTTGGAATCACACAAGGATGCACCGACTAAAACATACTTACACCTATGCTCTTACAAATTTTCTTTTATAGCAAGAGATCTTAAAAAATATGATACACAAAGAATGATCTACTACAACAAGAGTTAATATCTCATTCAAGAAGCATAGATCTAAAGAATATGCATACATCTCCTTTCAATACAAAGAATATAAGTAAAGATGAGAAGTATGTAGGAATTACTACAACAATTTCCCTTAGTGCTATTTTCACCTAATAGGGAACATTGCTATGGCATAAAAATTTTGAGGAATACCTAGAAATAATTTGCAGTAGTTATTCATCTTTTCCCTTAACTTAAAACTTAGTAGATTTGCAACATTTCTTCACATTTTTTGGTTCTTTCAATCAGAGAGTCGCCACATCCTTTGTAGAGGAATAAATATTCAAGAACATGAACACAATTTTTCTTATGGGTCTTTCCACCAAAAAAGTCACACACTAATTTATATTTTTTGCTACCAAACTTCCAAATCTGACAATTTGACAATTTAAAAATAATTTTCAGATTACATAACCCTTGAGACTCTTTCCTCAAAATGAATTTTCTAGACTCTTCCCCAACAGAGTCACCAATTTTTTGGTTCCTGCAGCTAATGCTTGAGATGAATCTAAGCATTATCCTTCACCTATGGTCAACCATCTGTTATGCCCTACATCCCCGTCCCTACATTTTGTGTGAAAAATGTTGGGTCTCCCTCTTTTGTTTTTTGCTTTTGGCTCTTGTCTTGTCTCTTTCTTTGTTTTCTTTTGTTTTCCTTCTCTGAGGTTTTCTTCCCCACGGTTGTGCTTTGTTTTGTTTGTTTCTCGTGCCTCCGAGACCGCGGTCCCGGAGTTGGTCATCCTTTGTCGAGAGCCGGATTCTGGACTCCGGGATTCTCTGTCGCAATATCTTCTTCCCGTAAGATGGTATCGTCGCATCGAATCCATGAGTCCAGAGTCTGGAGGTCTATTTGTCTGGAGTTTGCGGATGGAAAGGTGGCTTTCTTTTTACCGCGGGTATAAATAGAAGTTACCTGTCATTTTCACATTTACCGCGATTAAACACTTAAGCAATCAGGGCGATTTCATAGCGATTTGCAGCAATTCAGCGACAATCCAGTGCTAATCATTTCAAGCATTTTCGAGTGATTTTGAGTGGTTTGTGGTGGCGGGTTGTGATCGTTTGACAGTTGAAGCTGTTGCAGATCTTCTACGGAGGCTTCTTTTCCTCTCCTTTCTGCATTTTTAGGTTGGTGCCTTTCTTCCCACTCGACTTTCCTTCTTTCTAGTTTTGTTTCCTTTTTGTGTTGTCTCATTTTTGTTCTGTTTCGCGTCTCCTTCTGGTTTGCCGCGTGTTGGTGGGTCAGCTCTACCAGAGGGTTATCCGCCCTCTGTGCAGGTGTAATCTAGTCTGTATATAGTGTAGGAAGTTGTAAATATTCTGTGCTTTTCCTGGTTTCTTGTAGATGTTTGCTCTGGGGTGCATATATGTATAAATCTGGTGTATATTTGTTGTATATCCTTCCAATCCATATGTATATCCCCTTCAGTTCCATTGTGTAAGTGTGTATATTTTGTGTGTGTTCTGCTAGGTAGTCTATCGAGCTCGTCGTTATGCTTTCACTTCTAGTTTTTAGTCTGCAACCTCGTTCTGTGCAGAATACTACCTGTTTGAAATTTGGCCCTTGACCGGTTTCAAATACATGGTTTTCTCTCTCTTCTGTAAACCAGCCTGACCCTCATTTATGTCTCGTGCACACATTTAAATCTGTCCAGGTGGCCTTCACTTTTTGCGCATTCAGATAGTTGGCTCCGCCGTCATCGCCATAACTCCCATTTATTACTCACCCACATGGTGCCCACGTGGGTCTGACGGTTCACTTTTTATACATTTCTGCCAACGGTTACTTCCCCGGGCTCCAGGTCTATTTCCATCGCCCACCTCGTGTCCTTTTACTAAGTATGATAAAATATCTAAATCCAGATGATTAGTTAAAATTATAAGTTTGTAATATAAGTATACTTTTCAGAGTTTTTGAACTAAGCTAACTTTTCAGGGAAAGAGGACACCGCGATGGTAAGATCTCTAGACCCTGAAGTATTTATTTATTAACGCGTTCTGATGGTCGCTTTGCCTTATAAATTTCAAAAGCAGTACTTTCAAACATGTTTGAAGCATCCACATCTTCGCCACCTGGGAGTCTAGAACTTTCGTCTACAGCAAGTACCAGAGTGGCAGTAAGATCCAAAATGGAGAAGGCCCTGGAAAAGATGCCTTTGAGCCTAAAATACGTAAAGGAATGAGTCATTGCAGGCTCAAAGATTGAGTCTAAGGTCCATCTTATTACTGACACTAGCGTCGAAACATGGCCAAAAATGCAGGCCTTGGTCAAAGTTATGTACATTCAGCGACAGGCCGGAGATCCTTTGGCCATTCAAATTGGAAACTCTAGGATTCTCAAGGCGGCTTATTTCCCGTGCTCTATGCAGTCACCAGAGCTTATTCTCACACTTTTAGCACACTACAATGCATCTGTCCAGGCTTTTATGCTCGCAGCCCCAGAACCAATAGGGTACCCCACTCCTTTAGTGTCCCTCAATCCTGATACCTTTCAGAGGGGCTTGGGGATCCCCCAATTTGACAAACCAGCTATGGTCACCTAGTTAGATGCCTTGGCCCAATTCACTCAGTTAGAGGATGTGACCCGTATATACATGAACAATCATTGGTTAAAGACCCTGAAGAGGGATCCCAGGAGGATGAAGTTGGAAATCCCTAGGGCCAAATTAAAAGAAAGCATCCAAATGGGCATGATAGCCCTATGCCAGGTCTTCGAACAACAACATGCCCGGGAGTTCTCCGGATGGATGTACTACTTTCTGCTAGGTATCAGCACAGGTGAGGAGTTTTTTGACTGGGCTACCATAATCTCCTACCATGTGGACTCCTAATTCCTCCAACTAGCCAAGAAGAAGAAGTTTTACATGACTTCTTATGTCCTCTGGGCCCTGGCACAACAACGGCTCCATACCAATGGGTTACTTACAGAGGGAGTGCTCAAGATCGGCCTGGGACAAAAAGGCCCTTGGGACCACTTCCCAAAAATACAATGGGAGGCCAGCATCCCTATTTTTTTTTGAGTAAATGATGCCTTCGTTTACTACCACCTGATCACACCCACCCGGGATGCAGGATACCGCCTGTCCACAGAGGCGATGAATTTGGTCTGGAGTTACAGACATTATTAAATACAATTTTAGCAGCATACTTATATAAGGGTGACCAGCTTCTCCAGGAAACCCTACTTGTTGCCCAAACACTGCGGGGACAAGATAGTCCTCCTGGAATATTACAGGCAAATGATGGAGCTGCACGCCTTCTTCACCTTGAAGAAGGTAGCAAATATTCCATTCCTGATCACTTGCAGGAATTATTCATGTAGTTTGGCTACCACCAAAGAGGCAGATAATGAGCTTAAGAGCTATAGCCTGGTAGAATTTTACTTAGCGCGGAAACATTTTGATCTGCATGGCAAGATCATAGCAGCGCTTCCCTGGGCATCAGAGCCCCACCAATATCATATGGAGGATTTCTGGGAGCATTGTTAGGATGTTGTGGATGTCCGGGGGTGGCATTTTGTCAGGATGACCGCAGGGATGATGGAGAGATTGAAGCTCCAGAGATTCCTAGAGGAATTTTCAGATACCGGCTCCATAGTCGATCCCCAGTACAAGGAAAAGGGGATCGATAAATTGGCCCTTCCAACAGTGAACTGGGATGCATAGGAAGGGCCCACAATTGAAGAGTTCACTCACAACATTATTGAACGTAGCCACCTCTACTTCAAAAAGGTGTGCCCCGGAAGCATCCGTCAGGTGGCCCAACCGTTACCCAAGTTAACTCTGGGGGTCGGGACTTCCTCACAAAGAGTAGATAAAGGAAAAGGGGTAGACACAACTCCCACTGTGTAGGAAGTCCCTATTAAAGAGAAAATAATGCAATTGGTAGCAGCCTCCCAGCAAATGAAGGAGAAGATAATCACACGACTGGTTACCCCGGTGCTTATGGCCAGGCCAATTCATCCTCCATCCTCCCCTTCACTAGCAGCCTTGATGGTTAAGGCAACATGGGTGGATCCGACGGAGCAAGCAGCAGTAAGGGATGCGGGCCCACCCTTGATTACCCAGAGGAGGAGGAGGCTTGACCCAAAGCCCAAAAAGGAGCCAGAGTTGGGGATGCCCTAGACTTCACAAGTTGAGATCCTTTCTTCTGACTCCCCAGAGCTGGAAAAGGAAACAGAGCCTACCAATGTCCCAGACAACCCTCCCCTGCGGGACGAGTTTGATGATGTTTTTGCAACCGACAAGTTCGATAATCTTCAGGCAGACATCAAGCAAATGGAGGTTGAAGTCCCAGCATAGGAAGAGGCTCAGGAACAAAGAACTACGCAGGAGTAGGAAGAGAAAATGAAAGAAGAAAAGGAAATAGAGAAAGAAACCACCTCCGAAGTTCTGGAGAAGCAAGATACGGGGGTGGGCCAACAAAATCAAAACAAACAAGTGGCATCCGCTGAGGGAACCGGAACTATGAGAGAAATCGTAACCTTAGCCTCCATGTTCCAAGTGCCACTCCCCGGAGCAACCTTTGGGCAGTTAATAACCACGGCACAAACACTAAATCTTGGCCCGGTACCTCCCCTATCTCCAAAGGATGTATCAGAAGAAGAAGAGATCCCAGCGACCGAGGGCGAAGAACAAGAACAACGAGAGGAGGAAACCCCCAGGATGGCTGATGAAGGTCTAGACAAAGCTGAAGATACAGAGGAAAAGGCTGAGGAAACAAACATCATCGGGGGAAACATTCCTAATAAAGCCCAAGATAAAGAGAAAGGGGTGGGTGAGACTCACACCACTGAGGAGGAACAACAACAGGACACCAGGGAAGAACTGAAAGAATAGACTCTAGAAAATAAGCCACCCCTGCCACCTTAGTGGTTAGTGGAAAGAAAGAAGAGAAAGGCCCCATCCACCCCGAGAGCTCACCTCTCCCTAGCTGAAATGATGGCTAAGGTCTAGGAACCACCAAAAGCTAAGAAAGCCCAGACGGTTCATACCCTTTGAACTGGGTTGGGCAGAGAAATAGTTGTAGTTGTGGCAACACCTCCTCCAGACGCCGATGAGGCAATGACCGAGGTTGGAGACTATGATATCACGGAGATATCACTAGGAAAGGGAGGAAAATAGGGTGAAGTGAACCTGTTAAAAGAAGTGACCAGAGCCATGGAGGCCTGATATGAAAAGGAGGCTCAAAGGCTTAAAGAGGAAAAGGAAAAGATAGCTAACCTCATGGGGTTGCTTACTGAGCTGGCCCGGCCTATCAGTGCCATTCCTCTAGAAGCCTCCACGTCTGATGCGCCATTACCACAAAGCGACATTGACTCCCTGTGAGAAATGAAGAAGAAGGCCCAAGCGGTCGATGAGTTGGTCACTCTGTAAGTAGGAAACACATGGTGTTTCCTAATATCCACCCTCCTATATTTATATGTGGCACGATGCGTTTGGCATTAGGCAGAGACTATCCTTAACATATGGGTGGGTGATATGGAAAACTACGAAGCATGAAAGGAAGAACTAGAGGAGCTCCTCAACCTTGAGGAAGAGATGGTCTTTGAATCCGAGATTTTGGGAGAGGAGTCATTTGACTTTATGAAGACCCACCACTCTAGACTTGACCTCACATTGGAGGTACTCAAGTAACTGGTAGGGGCTCTATATGATAAAGTCAACACAGTGCAGTATTCTTCAGATATGTACAAGGCATTTGTCACAAAGGTCTCCGGAGCTGACCCATTTAGCACTGACACATGCACTCCGAAGGAATACATTTTGGGTAAGTTTGATGAATTGGTGGAATCCAGATATCAATCCTTGGAGGGAGTGGATGGGACTCAAATGGCGAGATTAACTCGCATGATCCTTAGTGGCCATGATGCGGCAAAAATGGCCGATGAGTTCAAGAATAATGTTCTAGGGCTAGGGGAACAAATTGAGGCTACTAAGTACTGGTGGTCTGGCCTTAGAGAAATTGATGAGGATGGAATCTCCCGCCTGTGTGTGTGTAAATGGGTACCTGTTGGAATGGACACAAACACTCAATAGATCATTATATTAGCAACATGGGGTTAGTGAAAAACATGAAAAGCATGGGAAACCCGCTAAAATCGATCTATTTCCTTCTAACCTAGGAGGAGTGTGACCAACAACATATCAGCCCTCAGA
>MU223614.1:5115498-5126186 GCA_018584345.1 Thuja plicata | reverse complement strand
ATAATATAAATCAGTGATAAAAATCACCTAGGACATTAAATTGATTAAAAGAATTATGCCAAGCAGTAACAGGGTCATTTGGACATAAATCGAGGGTATGATCACACTTAGGGAAAATAGGGTCTATCGTTGCGACAGACCGAATTCAGGTGGTTACACCGCCTTCTCCCAACCTTCAATGAAAAAAAGCAACAATAAAGTTTCTCCGAGGGCCGGAGAAAACCAAAGCATTTTGTATTCTTTATTCTTTCAGAATGTAAGTTCGTGGATCCTAAATTTTGTATTCTTCCAAGTGATCCATGTCCTGGTCCCTGAGGCCGACCGGTCACTTTCAAAAGTGGTTAATAAAGACTATCAGAGGGTCGTTGGCTACATCAAGGAACGTTAGATCAACAATTGATTTTCTGATAGATGGTCTTCTTGAGGCGCCACTTTGGATTTACACCTGGCACATTGGAGACAAGGTGCCGCATTTCCCATTTATGAGGCATGTAGCCTCGATCCCCGGGGATCTGATTTCTTCCTTCTCTTTCCTGGCTCTCTTCTTGAGGCTGATTCTTCCACTATACTTTCTTGTCTTATTCTATCGACATGTTAGGCCTATTCTATCTCAAGGTATTTTATAGGGTGGTGCAGGTAGTACCGGCCCCTAGATATTATATTTTATTGCAGCGTAATTTAAAATAGGGTTAGGGTTAGGGTTGGATGAAGATGTGTATAAATAGTAAGTCTAGCCCGTTTCCAAGAATCGGAAAAATTAATGATTTTTCTGTCCATAGTAATAGAAAAGTAGTATTTTCATTTCAGTTGCAGAGCTCAATGCTCCATTGTTTCACCTTCCAATAGTTAGACGCTCCCCTGGAGCCGCCATTGTATCACGCACCAGTGTTTGCTGGAAGAAATATTAATGAAGGGAGAGTTCTTTGCAATGATGTTGTTGGTATTCAACCTTCTGAGTTAATGGTATTTTATGTTTTATGTTCCTTATGTCTTCTGCTCTGATATTTTAAGTAGCTTAACGACCTCTTTTACCTTGCTACTGATAAAATACGAACTGATGGTTGTGTATTTATTCAGTATTTAGTGTAGCATATCAGAGCATTATTGATGTTTTGAATGTTTAAACATAACTATAGATAGATGAAGTATTTCTGACCCTGCAGGATCTTTTTCAGTTTATTTTCTAAGTGTAGAATGCTTGGAGAAACCTCACCTTCCTGAATCCCCAGAGAGAATGTGTTGAAGAAACCAGCTATCCCCCTTGAAAATAGTCACTTCTCCCAATCGAGCCCCACACCGTCGTGACCCGATATCCAATGCTTGGAGGTCTGGGGAATCTCACTTCCCCAGGGTAACCTTTGCAGGTGGAGTTGGCTGGTACCCCTAGTACCCGGTGACAACTTATGACTGTTGGTGGACCCTGTTAGTAAAACCCCGTCAACAGAAACTAGCACTAGAAGGAGGGCATGAACTCATCCCCGTCTCGAGATTCTAATTTTACACCTCCCGAAGGTTCCCCAAGCTATAGTTTTAGGAGTCAAGCCTTCAGTGGGATTGGGTCTTTCTCCCCTGCGAAATTTGAGAGAATCCTTTGGTCATCCCCAAACCCCAAAAGGTTTGTTGAACTCGAGCCTCCCCCTCGAAATAAATGGACCCCAAAAACCACACCAGCCACTATTGTCTGGGGGTCTAGCATACCTCAGAATACCCAAACTTCTCAGACAATCCTGGGAACCAGCGCTCAAACTACTCAAAATCCAATTCTCCCAATGGTTGCATATTTTGGTAACACCGGGTCCCCAATGGGAACTTTTTCGAGCGTAATCAATGACTTACCCTTGCACCCAGAGAAGATTTGCCCACGATGTGAGCACCTAGGCTCACGGACCGTAGAAGAGCATTTACAGGCATATAAGGATGTCATGAACCGACACCAGATCCAGCATGAAGATGTTGTGACCTGGATGTTTCCCTTGTCCTTAGGGCAGGGCGAGTTAAACTGGTACCTTAACCTTTTCACCAACTCCATTAACAGTTGGCAGGACATGGAGGACGCCTTCTTGGCTACCTTTTGTGTACATGTGGACCCAGCCTAGTGCCATAGTCAGTTCATCTCCATTAGGAAGAAACCCAATGAACCCCTTGCAGCATTCAACCATCAGTTCCAGCGTGTCTTGAAGCGGTGCACGGGCCCTTTCATTCCATCCCTAGAAGTAACCATATAGACTTATCTTAATGCAACGGACCCTTTCGTTGCCACTCTCCTTTGGAAAAAAACTACTACGGGTGACCGAGACACTTTGGTGAAGGTTTACAACCCAGCCTTAGAATTATCTCATGGTCTCAAAAAATCCCCAGACGGGATTGGACAAAGCACACCCTTTAACATAATCCCTGACAAAATAGCGTATGTCAGGGGATATAACCCCAATCTGGCGATGGGTGCCCCCACGATGGAAATGAATCTGCCACCACTACTGATAGACCAGCAGGCCCGGTATGTTTATCCATCATAGAATTAGACAGTACCAGGTCTAGAATCCTTCCCTTCGAATCAGCCGCAGCATGCACAAAAGCCCCAGACACAACCATTTGGAGTGCCCTTCTTTCAGTCATCCGTGGCTAGGGGATTGCCACCCTTGACTTCGGCTAATACTACTGCCTTCCCGAGAAACCAACAACAACAACCATCACACTGTGATGCCAATACTTACTTGACCACCAAGGTTAAGTCCCTCTGGTGAATGTTGTCTACTTTGACTGTGGACATGGGTTAGCTGAAGGTGGGGCCCTATGCACCCTAGAATTCTAATTCCCAGAGGGGGAATATCTTCTTTGGCCAACGAAACAACAATGTCGGGGGAAGAAACTTCAATAATGGGCCTCGGCCCAATCAATAGCAATGGAATAATAACACAAACACCAAAGGTCCACCTCTAAACCAAAATGCCAACCAAAGTGGTGCTGGACCATCACATTTCACACCAGTCACAGACTTCTAGCCCATGATTAATTGGTGTAGATTGCACGGCACAGGCTCACACAATGAGGTGAATTGCGCCACGCTAGGAAAGGTCATCATGATCTCCCAGCTAGATAGACAACGATCGCATGATGCTACTTCCCCAGAGCCTCTTGTGCAAGAGTCAACCCACAGTGCCTTCACCTGTGAGACCATCTTCTTTGAAAATTTCAGGGAAGATGAAGAGGAATCTGAATTGCATGGATTCTTTGATGAATCTATCCCTCCCTTTGAGGCTAATGCCTTCACCAACCTGCAGACTCCATACAATACTCAGAGCCAGGCCAGTAAAGGACCAGCTTACACACCTACACCCCCTATCAAGGACACTCCTCCCTGGGATAACATAACTGACTGGCCTGCTCCTCTAAAAGGTTCTAACTCTAACCAAGTGAAAGACCTAGCCGAGGGAAGTCACCAATTCCCGGGAGGAAGATTCAACATTACAAAGGCGTTAGAATGGACCACCACCTCCATGACCTTGATGGAGGTTTCGCTAAACTATCTTGAATAGAAGAAGTCTCTTCTGAAGCTCTTGGGAAACCTGAAAGTCGTCATTCACCCACCCAAGACTGTCTCATTCAAGGACGCCAACACAACTGTCTTTCAGGGAAACAATGAAGATCCTCCCTTCCTACTAGGCCTGAATATCCAAGGCAAAAATATACACAATTTCTTAGTAGACTCCAGAGCTTTGGGTAACATCATGCCCTTATCCATATGCCAGAAGCTTGGATTCCATCCCACCCCATCTAATGGTGTAGTGATCCAGCTGGATAAGACTACCGTGAAAATGGTGGGGGAATTGAAGAACATCTAGATACAGCTTATCTAGGACCCCAAGATAGCCAGCATAATTGACGTCCAAGTGGTGGACATCCTAGAGACTTATGGGATGTTATTAAGTCAGAATTGGTCTAAGTCTTGAACAGATACTTTTTGACCAACTTCTCCCACTTATGGTTCCCTTGGGAAGGGGAATCAAATAAGATTTGGGTTGAAAGTGAACCCCGGATGAAGTAGGCCCTTACCGAGGTCTGGAGGGTCAGTGAGGTCTTCTTCTCTGAGACTTCCCTAGGGTGTACCAACTCTTTGAAATCCTAACATTTGATTTCACCCCTAGGGAGGATCCCCTAGTTTTGCAGAGAACCCAGGACCTAGGAGAAAAGCTGAGAGTTGAGGTTGACTCCCAAGTTGCTGCAGCGACCCCCGCTATACTCCTGTCTGGCACTTGGTGTCGAGTACACTATCAGAAACATTCAGAACTTGAGTGTGGGCTCTACCTTTCCATTGCTACCTGGCACATCGACGCCTTCTAGAATATAGAACACATAACTAATCCCCTAGGGCCCAGTGTTCCTACAAGATACACTCCTTTGGTGCCATCTGCCTGGGAATCCCAAATTCAAACCACTCTAGAGGTAAGCCCCACCCGCATGCTAACAGTTCAGGAGGAAGTTCCTCCCAAGTCTCCCAAAAGTGATCTAAAGGCTACTCTCACTCCCCAGCCCTAGAATACGAATAACAATTTGTGGACCCTCAAGTTCTATGGATCCTGATCCAAACAAGGCTGCGGGACCGGAGTAGAATTAATCAACCCATGAGGGAAATCCTTCCTTGCATCCTATAAACTATAGTTCAACTACACAAACAATGTTATGAAGTATGAGGCTTTGGTCCTTGGACTCTTATTTGCATTAAGGAAAGGTGTCACCCACCTCTGGGCTCTGGGTGATTTAGAGTTGGTTGTCAAACAGGTCTGGAGTCAATATACATGTCACGACAAGAGACTGGCCGCATACCATAATCGGGCTTGGAGCCTTATTGAAGATTTTGATGCCTTTGGCATTGATCTCATTCCCTGATGACGGATCTATGTCCCGAATGCCCTTGGCATTTCTGCCAGCACACTTGAGCCCATGGCCGGCTCACGACTCCAGAGATTTTCAGTTGAGATGGTCCCCACCCCATCCATTCTAGATAATGTCACCCACTTTCAGGTTTTTGAGGATGATCAACATATCCTAGCCTTCATGGCCAATGTTGGTGTCTTTGAAGACCAGGTAGTGGAGGAACGAGACCATGATGATACTGGACAGGGTGACGAAGATGATGGGATCATGGACCTACCCACTAATACCATCTTGAAGGGGATGGTTGCACTTGAACGAATCTTCAACTCAGACCCTTGGGCCTGGGAAAAGATGTCATCTTCCTCTGAGGGAGGAAAGTTTGAAAGGGTAAAAATCAGCCAGCCTGGTGAAGAAAAGATGATCCACATTGGCACCTCCTACTCCCTTGAGGAGAAGGAGAAGATTCTCGCGATTCTCCAAGAATATATAGATGTAATTGCATGGGGATATGAGGATTTGAAAACATACGACACATCAATTATGACTCATACTATTCCCCTGAAACCTGATGCTAAGCCTTTTCGGCAAAAGCAATGATCGGTCAACCCACTGATCGAGCCTCTAATTTGTCAAGAGGTGGAAAAACTGCTATCAGCCTAGATAATCTTTCCAATTTGGCACACTACATGGGTTGCCAATCTAGTCCCTGTGAGAAAGAAGAGCGGTGAGATTCGCCTTTGCATGGATTTCTAAAACTTAAATAAGGCCTCCAAGAAAGATAATCACCCTGTCCCTTCATTGGATGAGGTGTTACAAATAGTGAATAGATCCCAGATGATGTCATTCTTGGATGGGTACTCCAGATATAACCAGGTCATGGTTAAGTATGAAGATAGAGAGAAAACAACATTTACCACCAAGTGGGGAATGTTTGCCTATAGGAGAATGCCCTTTGGTTTGATTAACGCAGGGGCCACATTTCAAAAGGCCATGGACATTGCATTTGAGGGCCTTGTGAATTGGTGCATAATCATCTACATGGATGATTTGACCATCTTTTCCTAGGACAAGCATGACCATTTTGCCCATCTCACTCAGATCTGCAAGAGATGTCACCGATATGGAATATCCCTCAACCCCAAGAAGTGCATATTCAGGGTCACCAAAGGGAAGTTTCTCAGGCATATCATCTCTAAAAAGGGCATATCCATTGACCTTGAGAGAGTTGAAGCGTTGCTAAACTTACAAATTCTCGGCAGCAAGAAAGAGATGCGATCTTTCTTTGGAAAGATCAACTTCATCTGGCGATTCATCACTAGATTCACCGAAATAGTCAAACCACTCAATGAAATGATAAAAAGGATACCAAGATTGAGTGGAATCCTAAAGCAAAGCGGGCATTCACCTAGATCAAATAGACAATAACGGAAGCACCTGTCCTGGCTAGTCCAGACTACTCCCTTCTGTTTTACATTTACTCCTTTGCTTCACCTCATTCTGCCGTGGCGGTGTTGACTCAAAAGGTTGAAGGGGAAGAATGACCAATAGCTTTCATGAGCTCCCCCTTCAAGAACACTAAAGTTTGGTATTCATCACTAGAAAAATAATCCTTTACTCTCGTTCACGCCATGAAGAAATTTTGGCATTATATTCTCTGGAGCAAGGTGCATGCTATCGTCCCAGACCAAGCCGTGAAGTCTCTGCTGATGCAGAGCGAGTTGGGAAAAAGATAGGGGAAATGGATGGCCATCCTCTAGGAATATGATTTAGAAATGTAGCCCATGAAGATAGTCTATGGCTAGGGACTAAGTCGAGTGATGGCAGAAGAGACTCCCTGCATAGAATGTCAAACTTACATGGTGGAGTCCATCACTCGATACCCGTGGTATACCGATCTGGTATATTTGCTACTAAATAACAAATGCCCAGAGGGGTTATGTCCCAATAAATGCCTCACCCTGCGGATGAAAAGTGCTCACTTCATGATCAAAAACTCTATGCTTTACCGCAGGAACTACGACGGAGTGTACCTCTAGTGCATTGACAGGGACCAAGCTGTGAAGATGATTGATGAATTTCACAGGTAGTTTGGAACCAGACATGGCTCAGCTGACGCCACCACCCATCAGATCCTTTAGGCTAGATACTATTGGCCCTGCATATTTAAAGATGTTTACACTCACGTTAGAAAATACCACACTTGCCAAACCACGGCGCATCATGAGCATAACCTAGCTATGCCTTTGCAACCAGTCTTCGAGGCTAGGCCCTTCGCCCAATGGGAATTTGACTTCATCAGGGAAATCAACCCCAATTCATCTACCAACCACCAGTACATTCTTATTGCTACTGATTATTGCACCCGATGGTCCAAGGCTATACCTTGCAAGAATAACACAACAGACATAGTTATCAAATTCCTAGAAGAAAACATTGTCACAAGGTTTGGAATGCCCTTTGCTTTGGTATGTGACAATGGTCCAGTGTTTTCTTTAGCACAATTACTCGAGTGGACCTACAATCGAAAGATCACTCTGAAGTTTTCCAGCAACTACTACCCCCAGGGGAATGGTGTTGCTGAATCCATGAATAAAAATCTACTTGAAGTGATCAAACACCTGCTAGAATAAAATCTCTAGGATTGGCACCAAAATTTGAGATTTTCCCTCTGGGCGGATCACATTTGAATCAAGGCCGCCCTGAGAATGTCCCCATTCCACCTAGTTTATGGCCAGAACCCTGTGTTCCCAATCAACTTACAGATCCCAGTTTTGCAGTTTATGTAGGAATTCAGCAATCGGGATAACATTGTGGAGGTTTGGCTCCTAAATTTGGTGTGAATGGAATAATAACGAGATGTATCCCTTGAACATTTTGTGCATCATCAAGTAGTGGTAAAATGATGGTTTGACCGTAGAGCCCAATACAAGGCTTTTTAGATTTTGGACTTGGTCCTGTTGTGGGACAAGGCTCAGAAAAAGAAAGGTAAGCACACCAAGTTCTAACGGCTCTAGCTCAGACCATATTTAATCTCAAAAATCTATGGAGCAAATACTTACCACCTTAACGCCATGATCGGAGAACCTATCCCATTGCCCGTCAATAGACAGTTCCTCAAACACTACTTCGAGTAAGGTAAGTGTGTCCAAAATTATATTTTATGTAAAGCCCTTCGTTTGTAAATAGCCTTGTTGGCTACCCTCTGGGGCAGTCCTCTTGTTGTGGTTTTTGTTTTCATTTCTAGTTTTTTTTTTGGGTTCTGGCGTTTTTTTCTCTCTTATGAGGATTGGAATGCTTCGCATAAACCCTGGTCTCCAATACGATGTCTGTAGCATGGTGAACTTAAGAATCTGTCTTTAGCATAGTGGAATCAGTCCGGTCTCCAGAGCTATTTTATAGGTTTGGTGGTACATTTTGAGCAATCTCCATCAGGTTTATCTTCGGAGGTCTGGCAATCAGTGAAATAAAATTAAGGAACAAGTAATTGAACACACCGAGGATAGATTGGTTGTACTAGTTAGTTGACCTGAGTCTGAAATTTTAAATAATTCTTTTTGGGTCCAGAGTTTTATCCCCTACTCAACATATGAAATAGGCAGAAAGGTGAAAGGAGTATCACCATTAAAGTTAGCTATGCTTAAGCTTAATGGTGAAAGAAGTACCGCCCTCCCACCCAGAAATAAAACAAAAAGAAAAGGAAAGTAGGACGAAGCTTTGGTCTCTGGGAGAAATGAACAAATCTGATGACTCTATGGTTCAATGTAATTAGTGCCTCTTCTCTACTCCTCCCAGAGGTCATTGGCTTGATTTCCTTCCAAAGCACACACTCCACCACTGATGCAAAGACTATGGACTGGATCCCGTGTGGCTAGATTTTCTCAGACATGTTACTCTTTTCCTGTAAGATACTTTGAGTAGTGACTTGTTTTAGTTTCTACTAACAATAGATTCTATAGTTCTCAAATGCGCTAAGGCATTTGTCCCAGATAGTCACCATTTGTTATGCCCTGCATCCCCGTCCCTATATTTTGTGTGCAAAATGTTGGGTCCCCCTTTTTTGTTTTTTGCTTTCGGCTCTTGCCTTGTCTCTTTCTTTGTTTTCTTTTGTTTTCCTTATCTGGGGTTTTCTTCCCCGTGCTTGTGATTTGTTTTGTTGGTTTCTCGTGCCTCTGGGACCCCGGTCCTAGAGTTGGTCATCCTTTATCAGGAGCCAGATTCCAAACTCTGGGATTCTCTACCGCGATATCTTCTTCCCATAAGATGGTATCATCGCATCGAATCCCAGGGTCTAGAGTCTGGAGGTCTGTCTGTCCAGAGTTTGCAGATGGAAAGGTGGCTTTATTTTTACCATGGGTATAAATAGAAGTTACCTATCATTTTCACATTTACCACGATTAAACACTTAAGCAATCAGGGTGATTTCAGAGCGATTTGTAGCAATTTAGCGACAATCTAGTGCTAATCATTTCCAGCATTTTTGAGCGATTGTGAGTGGTTTGTGGTGGTAGGTTGTGATCGTTTGATAGTTTAAGTTGTTGCAGATCTTTTTTGGATGCTTCTTTTCCTCTCCTTTCTCCATTTTTAGGTTGGTTCCTTTCTTCCTACTCGACTTTCCTTCTTTCTGGTTTTGTTTCCTTTTTGTGTTGTCTCATTTTTGTTCTGTTTTGTATCTCCTTCTGGTTTGCCGCCTGTTGGTGGGTCAGCTCTGCCAGAGGGTTGTCCACCCTCTATGCAGGTGTAATCTATTCTGTATATAGTGTAGGAAGTTGTAAATATTCTGTGATTTTCCTAGTTTCTTGTAGAAGTTTTCTCTACAGTGTATATATGTATAAATCTAGTGTATATTTATTGTATATCCTTTCAGTTTGTATGTATATCCCCTTCGGTTCCATTGTGTAAGTGTGTATATTTTGTGTGTGTTCTACTAGGTAGTCTGTCGAGCTCACCGTTATGCTTTTGCTTCTGGTTTTTAGTCTGCGAGCTCATTCTGTGTAGAATACTGCCTGTTTGAAACTCGGCCCTCAGCCGGTTTCAAATAGGCGGTTTTCTCTCTCTTCTGTAAACCAGTCTGACCCTCATTTATGTCTCATGCGCACATTTAAATCTATCCAAGTGGCCTTCACTTTTCATGCATTCAGACAGTTGGCTCTGCCGTCATCACCATAACTCCCATTTATTACTCACCCATGTGGCGCCCACGTGGGTTGGACGGTTTTCTTTTTGTACATTTCTGCCAATAGTTACTTCCTCGGGCTCTGGGTCTATTTCCATCGCCTACCTTATGTCCTTTTACTAAGTGTGATAAAATCTCTGAATCTGGATGATTAGTTAAAATTATAAGTTCGTAATATATGTATGCTTTTCAGAGTTTTTGAACTAAGCTGACTTTTTAGGGAAAGTGGACACCATGATGGTAAGATCTCTGGACCCCAAATTATTTATTTATTAATGCATTTTGATGGTCACTTTGCCTTACAGATTTCCGAAGTAGTACTTTCAAACATTTCTGAAGCATCCACATCTTCGCCACTCGGGAGTCCAGAACTTCCGTCTACGACAAGTACCAGAGCGACAGTAAGATCCAAAATGGAGAAGGCCCTAGAAAAGATGTCTTTGAGCCTGAAATATGTAAAGGATGTGTAACACCCCAAAATTGGCACCTAATAATCAATCAATTTTGGTGCACTTTCTTATCCTCAAAGTCCTATTGTATTAGGCAAATTCTTCTCCTAATTGACTTTAATTGACTGAGTTTCAAATGCAGAAAACCCAAATTTGCATAAATCTGACATTACATTTAATTCCTAATTCTC
>MU223614.1:5051943-5105261 GCA_018584345.1 Thuja plicata | reverse complement strand
ACTACAGAAGGTGAACCACTCAAAGAGCCTATCAATGCTCTTCACCTGAAGAAATTCTACAGTTAAGATATCTTCTGCATGCTCATGTACATACTTTATTTCTGAAAAAATCCTAAAAATTGTAAAAAGTCCTGAAAAAATGATCATCTTAGTGAAAACTTGGCAAACAGGCACTTTGATGTATCTATTATCTTGGTTAAAACCTGGCAAACAGGCGCTTTGATGAAAAAAAAAATGAAAAATTCAAAAAATACAAAAAAATCAAAAAATGTAAAAAGAACAAAAAAATTGAAAAGCTAAAAAATCAAAAAAAAAAAAAAGTGAAAAAGAGAAAATGTGCCATTAATGAAAACCTAGTAAACAGGCGTCATGGTAGCAAAAATAGAATTTTTTCCAAGATGGTGAAAACCTGGTAAACAAGCGCCTCTTGTTTCACAATGCTTTATCTGTCGCAGGATGTCTTGGCTTTCTTACAGTTGCTTTCCTGCTTTAGTTTGCTTTCTTGCTTTAGTTCGCTTTCCTGCTTTAGTGTGCATTTCATTCTCAGCCATCTTTGAGATTTTTCTTGATCTCCCATGGATTGAAACTGGTTATACTCAGGGGCATGTCCCTGGTCTAGGAGGCATTGTCTTATGTTTTGCATCGGTCACCAATGGTTCACACTATGTCTGCCTGCCGATGCCTCGTGGCGCTTCGTCTCTTCTTGAGACTCTCTTTGCATCAGTCACCAGTGGATCTCACTATGTCTGCCTGCTGATGCTTCGACCTCATTATCAATCCTTTATGCTTGATAATTTCTTGCGACAGTCACCAGTGATCCTCACTGAGTCTGCCTACTGCCGCTATCTTGCTGAGATTTCTCGCATCATTTCGCTATCTATTTGCTCGGCTTCAATCTATTCGTTACTTAGGGGCATGGCTCCCCACTTTGATTGCTCTTCGGTTTACACTTGAGTCAGTAATCTTGTCAGTCCTGAAGGACAACTCTCTACTGGCACAAACTGGTGTTTCTAAACACCTTAATCAAACAGTGTTTTTCAACACTTTCTTTGGACGCATCTGTGTTTTTCAACACACTTCAGATTTTCTCCCAACGTAAACATCTCTCGACAGCAATCAAATACAATGCACTCACAAGCACGATGGTGTTTCTCAACACCGCAAACATAGACACATTTGTAAACCTCGAAACATGCTGAGATATGATTGACTCTTTCGTAGTATGCTGTCTGTTCTTATGAATTTCATTGACATTTTCCTTGTCTACTGCTTGTTGGTGTGGTTTCAATGATCCGGCAATGTCAAATAAATAGGGTGTATGTGATAAGAGCTTCTGCATTAAGGTGGAAAATCCTCACATCCCTCGATCTTGTTTATTTGTACACCAAGGGGAGGTTGGAACTATCTCCTTGACTGTTATTGCTATGTTTGTTTACTTGCAAACTGTTACTATATCAAACTGGAAACAATGTTCAGGTCACCTTGGCTTTTGTGCCTTTGGTGCTTACATTGGTTTCCTATATTTTATCTGATGAAAGTCATATCCATATTCTTATGGTCGTAGTGGCACCAGTAAGGATTGTATTGACTCTGATGATCCAAAGCACCTGATGATGATAAATACGATGAGTCCAACAACCAAAGTCCTAGGATTGCATTTAGCTTAAGCTTGCATCTGCATTGTAGACTTGCATTCGCATTTTAGGCTTGCTTTGTAGAAGTTTTGGTTCTCTCTTCATTTGTCTTCTCATTCTTCAAGGTCCTCATCTTTCATCATGGTTCTTCTCGACTGCATGAGTGTCCGATCCTCATTCTCGATCTTCTTGCGTGTCCTTCTTTGGCTAAGTATCTGTTGTATATTGCGAAGACCCTGCAAGAGATGATTAGTACCATTGCATTCCATTCATCACATTTTCATAAATACATTTGCATACATATATATATCCATTTTTCATGTGCATCCACTATAAGCATAACTCAAATCATACACAACAATTATCCATCTAACATTTACCATAGCATTTTCATACATCAATAAAACATATGCATAAACAGTTGCATTCCTAATCCATACATCTAAATCATATAGGAAATCATCTCATACGCAAATCTAAAACAGTATATACATATGTACAATGATGCCAAAAAAATCGAGCTCATATATATATCGATCGGTCCAAATATACAAGGGTGCTACTCGAGCACAATGGGTCAAAATGGTGGTACAAAATACATCATAACCTAACCACCTGGAGGAGGTGGAGGTGGGGGCATCCCCTGCTGCTATGGCGGTGGACCTGCTGGAGGTGGTCCCACTGGAGGTGGTCCCGTTGGAGGTGGCCCTACTGGAGGTGGTCCCTGTGGAACAGCCTGAGCGCCAGCATACTCCGAGAATGGAAGAATCTGATCTACAGTCTCAGGAACTGCAAGAGTATACGCTGCATAGTAATAAGACGCCTGAGCAGCCTCATATCTGATATCCAACTGTGCTCTTGATAGTGCCTCTCGCAGCTCTCAGACCTCCCGGTCCCGCTCAAATATTCGCATATATCGGATGACCACCTGGATGTTGAGGTCATCTCGCTCCCTCTACGTCTGTCTCACTCTCTCCCTCGCTCTGCGGAGAGCCTCCTATAACTGGGCCACCTAGCTGCCTGCTGGAGTGTTAGTAGGAGCTGCATCGGCCATAGCAGTGTCATCACCCTACTCCGCAGCTCTATCCTGGCCACCACTAGGGCCAGCACATGCATCTGATCCCATAGGCCTCGCAGGAATGACAGTCTACTATGTCTGTGGTCGTACCACTCTATCCTGCTGCTGTAGAGGTGGCTGCTGTGGCTGTTGCTGTCCCTGTGGCTGCTATCCTAGGGGAGGAACCTGCTGTGCCTACCGCTGTGCTGGAGGAATCTGACCCACCGGTGATGTGAACCTTGGAAATGGTTGAGCAAGAAGCTGATCTCTATAGGCAGGAGTCACACCTGCATCTGTAACCGCTGCCAAGTAATCCCACTGAGATGGTGATATCCGGGCATCTATCATGCTGCGCCCCCTATCTAGCACTCTCTACCACCCCTTCTTCGTCTCATCGACGAATCAGGCATATGTACAATACTCGAGAGACACATCCTGCGGCCTCCCAAACTGATGCAACACATGTGTAAGCAGGAATCACTCAATGACTGCAATGGTACGCCCTATTAGAGGGCGCAAACAAAACATGTATGACAACTCACGGTGAGCGTCGTCCTAGACCTCAGTAGCAGCCCATGGTCTCCATATGACTGCTGCCATGTCATCTATCTGCCCTCACCACTACTCAGTCTTACCCAGTGCGGGCTGGGTTATCTGACCGGCGTATCTGTAAATGTACGGCTCTAATGGTTGTCGTGTATCCTGGAAAATTGGCCTACATACGGGGAGGTGCTTCTAGGCCCAGATCTGCAATATAACAACTCCCGCTGCCATAGTGCGGGCACCTCGATACACCACCTCGTGCATCTCATGATACATCTGAGCAAGTATACACTCGCCCCATCCATACGTCACTGCAGGAACATCTAGCATCTTCTGGAGCATGATGCCCCAGCCACACTCCAAACCGTGCTGACCACGATCAGGTACCAAGTGACAACTCAGAAACAGCGCCAGAATGACTGCCAATGGATGATTCTGGCCATAAGTGTGTATCAACTCCTCCCAGGAGATAGCTCAGCCCAATACTAACTGATCCTGAAATATGGCCCTCAAGGCCTGTGTCCCATCTCTCAGCCGCGTGTAGTACTTAACGCGAGCTCCATGGAAAGGTACTCTCAGTATCCAGTAAATGTCCTCCGGAGTCACTGTCATCTCTCCTAGAGGCAAGTGGAAGGTATTCATCTTTGAATGGAAATGCTCAACTAAAGCACCAAATAATCTGTGGTTTACCCGAATATCAGGTACATCACGTAGATATGTCAGCCCCAATCCATCAATGTGGGCCCCATCAGTATCTGATAACCTCTGCAATAGCTCACCCATAACAGGATGATGGGATCTGAAACCGATATCTGGGAGATCGACCTGCAACACAAAGGAACAAAATGGGATCAGTACCTCAAAAATGATGATTTTCAAAGCAAAAGACAACACATGCAGCTACGAAATTACTCGACATACAGTTCAACTGGCTGACTCTACGACGCAAGAAATTAACTTTTTTTTGCGCTTTTGCCTTTTCTCATGCGAGAAAACTATTTTCTCGCACGAGGAACCTCTTCTGCAAGAAAGTTTGCACGAAGCAGAAATTCTTTGCGCATGAGATTCTAGAAATATTGCGCGTCTCGCACTCAAACTTCACGCGAGCTTTCATGAGGGGCCCGCGCGCGGAAACCTTAAAGCGTGCGAGAAAATAGTTATTGATTATCTTTTGGGACAGGTATTGGGGCAATCTAACCCTGATTCCTAAAGGTTGAGCCTCGATCTGGGGACAGTCTTGTGAAAGATATCAATCTAACCAGTGTCTAGGCAATCTAACCTAGATATTGGGGGATTAAGCTTCATTCTGGAGAAGATTCTTGAACTCTCACTGGGTATTGGGGCAATCTAACCCTAATTCCTAAAAGTTACACTTCATTCTGAAGCTAACTCTGAAAAAACTCTTCAAACCATTATCTAGGCAATCTAATCTAGATCTCGGAAGGGCTTACCTTCGTATTGGGGCAATCTAACCCTGATTCTGGAGTTAATCCTAGATCTTCATCAGCTCTCAGTGGACATTGGGGCAACCTAACCCCAATTCTGATCTTCACTTCAAACTATTCTTTGAATCAATGCGCTGCTCGCACATCAATTCAAAGAGGGGCAAAATGTAACACCCCAAAATTGGCACCTAATAATCAATCAATTTTGGTGCATTTTCTTATTCTCGAAGTCCTATTGTTTTAGGCAAATTCTTCTCCTAATTGACTTTAATTGACTGAGTTTCAAATGCAGAAAACCCAAATTTGCATAAATCTGACATTACATTTAATTCCTAATTCTCAAATGATTATTAGCTAAAATCCCTATGATTAATTGATTTAATCCTAAAGTCCTAAGTGCTTTTAATTAAATCAAATCTACCCCCTTTGGCTAATACACATAAAAGGAATTGAAAGGTTATTTAATTATTGAATGAATTATCCTCAAAAAAGGAATTCCATAATTCCATATGAAAGGACACTTATGTGTCAATAATTCATTCTTTTAATTTAATAATCTTTTCTTATTTGTCTCAAATGGAGAATGAAGAGACAACTATTTCTTTTCAAGAAACTCTTCATCCTCTCTCCTCAGTTTTCTATAAATTGGACCTCTTTTCTTCATTGTAGAGGACTTTTGTTTTGAGCATCATTACTATAGGCAAATTTAGCTTTGATTTCATGCTTCTATCTTACTTTGTTGCATAATTAGCATAATTTTCATTTGGAATTGAACATTGTTTAGCTTTCATTTATGATCAATTTGTAGGGGCTAACAATTCAATCTTATGCTTTAAAATCTTTCTAGATTCATTTGCTAATCAAATTCTAGCTTAAAAGCATTCTTTTCTAGATTAGAAGCATTTCCTCTCTAGATTAGAAGCATTCAATTTCTTAGATTAATTGCACTTTTACTTCCATAGCTAGTTGCAAATTCATTCTTAGACTAGTTGCACTTCAGTTTCATAGCTTAAATCATGTCTTAATTCATAGCATTTCCTCATGAACTAGATGCATATTTCTCATAAATAATAGCTTTTCTTCATCTACTTGCACTATAAAATCCTCCATATTAGTAATGGTCAGGTTGTTGGCTCTTGTTCTGAGGGTAAACTGCAACAATCACATCTAATTAGGAGGTAACAGGTCGCTTCAATCGCATTTGCAGAGCAAACAATCCATGTTTTTCTTTGTAAATTCATCGATTGTGTAAGGACTATGTTGCGTTTGTGTTGAATTAAGAGGTCCACATTCAGCATACAACAGGATGGATTCATCGCAGGCTCAAAGATTGAGTCCAAGGTCTAGCTTATTACCAACACTAGCATCAGAATATTGCCAGAAATGCAGGCCTTGGTCAAAGTTATGTACATTCAGCAACAGGCTGGAGATCCTTTGGCCATTCAAATTGGAAACTCTGGGATTCTCAAGGTGGCTTGTTTCCCGTGCTCTATGTAGTCACCAAATCTTATTCTCACACTTTCAGCACACTACAACGCATCTATCTGGGCTGTTATGCTTGATGCCCCAAAACCAACAGGGTACCCCACTCCTTTAGTGTCCCTCAATCCTGATACCTTTCAGAGGGGCTTGGGGATCCCCCAATTTGACAAACCAGCCATGGTCACCCGGTCAGATACCTTGGCCCAATTCACTCAGTTGGAGGACATGGCCCGTATATACATGAACAATCATTGGTTAAAGACCCCGAAGAGGGATCCCAGGAGGATGAAGCTGGAAATCCCTAGGGCCGAATTCAAAGAAAGCATCCAAATGGGGATGATAGCTCTATGTTGGATCTTTGAACAACAACATGCTCGGGAGTTCTCCGTATGGATGTACTACTTTCTGCAAGGTATCAGCATGGGCAAGGAGTATTTTGACTGGGCTGCCATAATCTCCAACCATGTGGACTCCTAATTCCTCCAACTGGCCAAGAAGAAGAAGTTTTATATGACTTCTTATGTCCTCTGGGCCCTGGCGCAACAATGGCCCCATACCAACGGGTTACTTATAGAGGGCGTGCTCAGGATCGGCCTGAGATAAAAATCCCCCTGGGACCACTTCCCACAAATATAATGGGAGGCTAGCTTCCCAATTTTTTGCTGAGTAAACGATGCCTTCATTTACTACCACCTACTCACACCCACCTGGGATGCAGGATACCGCCTGTCCACAGAGGCAATGAATTTGGTCCAGAGTTAAAGACATTATTATATACAATTTCAACCGCATACTTATATAAGTGTGATCGGCTTCTCTGGGAAACCCTACTTATTGCCCAAATATTGCGGGGACAAGATAGTCCTCCTAGAATATTGCAGGCAAATGATGGAGCTGCACACCTTCTTCGCCTTGAAGAAGGTAACAAATATTCCATTACCGATCACTTGCGAGAATTATTCATGCAGTTTGGCTACCGCCAAAGAGGTGGATAATGAGCTTAAGAGCTATAGCTTGGTAAAATTTTACTTAGCGTGAAAACATTTTGATCTACATGGCAAGATCGCAGCAGTGCTTCCCCGGGCATCAGAGCCCCACCAATATCATATGGAGGATTTCTGGGAGGATTGCCAGGATGACGTGGATGTCTGGGGGTGGCATTTTGTTAGGATGACTGCAGGGATGATGGAGAGATTGAAGCTCCAGAGATTCCTGGAGGACTTTTTAGATACTGGCTCCATGGTCGATCCCCAGTACAAGGAAAAAGGGGATCGATAAATTGGCCCTTCCAACAGTGAACTGGGATGCACAGGAAGGTCCCACAATTGAAGAGTTTACTCGCAACATTATTGAATGTAGCCACCTCTACTTCAAAAAGTTATGCCCTGGAAGTGTCCGTCGGGCAGCCTAGCCGGTACCCAAGTTAACTTTGGGGGCTGGGACTTCCTCACAAAGAGTAGATAAAGGAAAAGGGGTAGACACAACTCCCACTGTGTAGGAAGTCCCTATTAAAGATAAAATTAGGCAATCGATAGTAGCCTCCTAGCAAATGAAGGAGAAGCTAATCACATGGCTAGCTACCCTGGTGCTTATGGCCAGGCCAATTCATCCTCCGTCTTCCCCTTCACTAGTAGCCTTGATGGTTAAGGCAACAAGGGTGGATCCGGCGGAGCAAGTAGCAGTAAGGGATGCAAGCCCACCCTTGATTACCCAGAGGAGGAGGAGGAGGCTTGACCCAAAGCCAAAAAAGGAACTGGAGTTGGGGATGCCCCAGACTCCATAAGTTGAGATCCTTTCTCCTGACTCCTCAGAGCCAAAAAAGGAACAAAGCCTGTCAATGTCCCAGACAACCCTCCCCCACAAGATGAGTTTGATGATGTTTTTGCAATCGACGAGTTTGGTAATCTTTAGGTGGACATCGACCAAATGGAGGCTAAAGTCCCAGCATAGGAAGAGGCTGAGGAACAAAGAACTGCACAGGAGCAGGAAGAGAAAATGGAAGAAGAAAAGGAAATAGAGTAGAAAACCGCCTCTGAAGTTCCAGAGAAGCAAGATACGAGGGTGGGCCAACAAAAGTAGAATGAACAAGTAACATCCACTGAGGGAACCAAACCTATGGGAGCAACTGTAACCTCAGCTGCCACATTCCAAGTGCTACTCCCTGGAGCAACCTTTGGGCAGGTATAACTACGGCACAAATGCTAAATCTTGGCCTAGTACCTCCCCTATTTTCAAAGGATGTATCAAAAGAAGAAGAGATCCTGGTGACTGAGGCCAAAGAACAAGAACAACAAGAGGAGGAAACCCCTGAGATGGCTGATGAAGGTCTAGACAAAGATAAAGATACAAAGGAAAAGGCTGAGGAAACAAACGTTACCGAGGGAAATTTTCCTGATAAATCCCAAGATAAAGAGAAAGGGGCGGGTGAGACACACACCACTAAGGAGGAACAACAATAGGACATCAGGGAAGAACTGAAAGAACTGACTCTGGAAAATAAGCCACCCCTGCCGCCTCAGTGGTTAGTGGAAAGAAAGAAGAGAAAGGCCCCGTCCACCTCGAGAGCTCACCTCTCCCTAGTCGAAATGATGGCTCAGGTCTAGGAACACCAAAAGCTAAGAAAGCCCGGACGGTTCATACCATTCAAACCGGGCCAGGCGGAGAAACAGTATTAGTTGTGGTAACACCTCCCCTAGACGCCGATGAAGCAATGACCAAGGCCAAAGACTATGATATCATGGAGGTATGACTGGGAAAGAGAGGAAAATAGGGCAAAGTGAACCTATTAAAAGACGCGACCAGAGCCGTGGAGGCCCGATATGAAAAGGAGGCTCAAAGGCTCAAAGAGGAAAAGGAAAAGATAGCTAACCTCATGGAGTTTCTTATTGTGCTGGCCATCCTATTAGTGCCATTCCTCTGGAGGCCTCCACATCTAATGCGCCATTACCACAGAGCAAAATTGACTCCCTGCGAGCAATGAAGAAGAAGGCCCAAGCAGTCGATGAGTGGGTCGCTCTGCAAGTAGGAAACACCCAATGTTTCCTAATATCCACCCTCCCAGATTTATATGTGGCACGACACGTTCTGCATCAGGCAGAGACTATCCTTAACATATGGGAGGGTGATATGGAAAACTATGAAGCATGGAAGGTAGAACTAGAGGAGCTCCTCAACCTTGGGGAAGAGATGGTCTCTGAATTCAGGATTCTGGGAGAGGAGTCATTTGACTTTGTGAGGACCCGAAACTCCAGACTTGACCTCATATTGGAGGTACTCAAGCAACTGGTAGGGACTCTGCATGATAAAGTCAACATAGTGTAGTATTCTTTAACTATGTACAAGGCATTTTTTGCAAAGGTCTCCGAGGCTGACCCATTTAGCACTGACACATGCACTCCAGAGGAATAAGTTTTGGGTAAGTTTGATGAATTGGTGGAATCTAGATATCAATCCCCAAAGGGAGTGGATGGGACTCAAATGGTGAGATTAACTCGCATGATCCTTAGTGGCCATGATGCAAAAAAAATGGCCGATGAGTTCAAGAATAATGTTCTGGGGCTAGGGGAACAAATTGAGGCTGCTAAGTACCAGCGGTCTGGCCTTAGAGAAATTAATGAGGATGGAACCTCCCACATTCTCCAAATCTTCAATGACAACAAGCAACAATAAAGTTTCTTCGGGGGCCGGAGAAAACCCAAGCATTTTGTATTCTTTACTCTTTCAGAATGTAAGTTCCTGGATCTCAGAATCCCAGATCCTAAATTTTGTATTCTTCCAAGGGATCCGTGTCCTGGTCCCTGAGACCGACCAGTCACTTTTAGAAGTTGTTAATAAAGACTATCAGAGGGTAGTTGGCTACATCGAGGAACATTAGATCAACAGTTGATTTTCTAACAGATGGTCTGCTCGAGGCACCACTTTGTATGTACACTAGCACATTGGAGATAGGGCACCACATTTCCCATTTATGAGGCATGTAGCCTCGATCCCCGGGGATCTAATTTCTTCCTTCTCTTTCCTAGCTCTCTTCTCGAGGCTGATTCTTCCACTATACCTTCTTGTCTTATTCTTCTGACATGTCAGGCCTATTCTTCCTCAAGGTCTTTTATAGGGTGGTGCAGGTAGTACCAGCCCCCAGATATTATATTTTATTGTAGTGTAATGTAAAATAGGGTTAGGGTTAGGGCTGGATGAAGATGTGTATAAATAGTAAGTTCAGCCTATTTCCAAGGGTCAACAAAATTGATGATTTTTCTGTCCACAGTAATAGAAAAGTAGTATTTTTATTTTAGTTGCAGAGCTCAATGCTCCATTGTTTCACCTTCCAATAGTTAGACACTTCCCTAGAGCTGCCATTGTATCACACACCAGTGTTTGCTGGAAGAAATATTAATGAAGAAGGGAGAGTTCTTTGCAATGATGTTGTTGGTATTCAACCTTCTGAGTTAATGGTATTTTATGTTTTATGTTCCTTATGTCTTTTTCTCTGATATTTTAAGTAGCTTAACGACCTCTTTTTCCTTACTACTGATAAAATATGAACTAATGGTTGTGTATTTAGTGTATTATATCAGAGCATTATTGATGTTTTGAATGTTTAAACATAACTATAGATAGATGAAGTACTTCTGACCCTGCAGGATCTTTTTCAATTTATTTGCTAAGTGTAGAATGCTTGGAGAAACCTCACCTTCCTGAATCCCCAGAGAGAATGAGTTGAATAAACTAGCTATCCCCCTCGAAAATAGTCACTTCTCCCAACCGAGCCCTACACCATCATGACTCGACATCTAGGTGCTTGGAGGTCCAGGGAATCTCACTTCCCTGGGGTAACCTTTGTAGGCGGAGTTGGCCGGTACCTTCGGTACCCGGTGACAAATTATGACTGTTGGCGGACCTGGTTAGTAAAACCTCATCAACACCATCTAAGGTCAATGGCCAACTACTTGACAATTCCTTAGCAATAAGGAATATCTCCTTCTATTTTGGCTTTACAAAACCCATGTAGGCCCCCCTTTGAATAATTCTAGATATTGACAAGATTTAGTGGAATGTTACACACCAACCAGATAACTCTCAGTTTGTTGGACCATAATGCATAAAAATCTATTCTAGAATTGGTTCTATTCTGGTGTACATCATTTGTGGATACCTGAGAGTAAAAACACTACTTCTAACTCTAAAACCTACCAACAAAAAGGGAAAATGATTTTAATGATTTGATGGTTGCCTAAACTAACAAGATTATGACTAGTGCCTAGGACCATTGGGACAAATTATGATGCCTAATGAATCACAAAAATATTGCATATGCTCTTCTAAATACTTAAAACTTACACAAGCATTCAATTATTCACACCACATGTCATAGGTTTAACAAATCAATGCACTTCATAAAATAGTGTTGAAACCTACAGTAAGTATTTTAATCCTAACCTTATAGAAAAAAAAGGTTGTACATTGCACATTTAGGAGGAATTCATGAAGATTAATATACCTATCTAGAATAGAGAAATTCAGTTAAGAGAAAAAACTACAGGAGACAACACATGGTGAGATTTTTATTAATTCTTTGAAAAATGCAACTTACAATTCACCAAACATGAGACTCCATTGAAGACCACTCTACATTCATATTTTACTACCCAATTCAAAATCCAAAGTTTTAGAACACTTTCAAAAATTACAAAAAAATCACCTTTATAGTGAAGGCATAACTGAGATCAAACACTTGAGTACAAACCCTTAGCTGACCATAGTCAGGTTACAATAACTGCAGAAAATTAGAGATCAAACAAAAGAATTTGATCTTGCGTGTACATTTTGATTTGCAATGTGACCTAGTGGAGAAAATCCACACCCCTGTGATAGAAAGGAATGACCCATGCCTTGCAGTTATGCAATGATTTGTCCTTTGTTAGAAGAAATAATGCCATAAGTCATCCACAACAATAATTGGGTATAGAATAGCTTGAGTGGCATGTGGAGAAACCAAGAGCATGGTAGTAATGGCATTGTTGGAAGCATGAGAGTTGTTGGAACAATTTAATCAACTCTTTGTTTGATAAAAAAAAACTTGTCGACTGTCAAAATTTGAAAGCACTAACACTAGGTTTGAATTATGGTCATTGATGAAGTAGCCTGGCATGCAAATGGATGGTTGAGATGCAACATGGAATCCTCCAATGCATGATTATAACATAGTCATTGATGATATTATCCTTTAGATGAGATGACTGGCATTGAAGACCTTGACCACTTGTTGGAACAAAAGATAACTCCTAACATGCCAACGAGCGGCACCACCCACACCAAATTTGACTCACATCATCCACCCTAAGGCAATCAGGAACTTGAAAAGATGCAAAATGAATTCTAAGGAGTTTTAGCAAGTATCTCATGTCACAATAGAAGGAAGTTATGTAGGATTCCATTGAGGAATGCAGGGGCTCAGTGAGGCATAAGAGAGGTACTAGCAAACTAGCGAGCATAGAATACATCTAATGTGTACTGCCATGGTGCATTGCTATCATGGTCCTTAATGAGATCAACAACATGTTAGAACCCAAGGAATATCTTAATAAGGCATGAGCTTCATTTTCTTCACCCATGTATCATCAAATTTTCCAAATTGGACAACTGAACCTTGTATTGGAACGAATGGATAGCCCCAGTGAGCCAACAAGCAGAACATCTTCATTCCTGGCCCACCACATAAGCATCATTTTGTAACTCATCAACTTAGTAGATAATTTTGAAGATCCTACCAAGTCACTATGTACACTTTAAATATAATCCCTTCTTACGTGGACTTCTAATCTGTCAAATACTTGGATCTCAATTAGCTTGTCAATGAAACAAGACATGAAGAGAATCTCAAGAAGCCACCATGTGAAATAATGTTAACAACTTGGGCCTACCATACACATCATAATTTCTCCTTAGCTCACTAGTGTTCTAGAAAAAATTTGAGATGTTAGTGAGCTACCAAGATGCTATCTTTGACCAGATCTCTATCACATGGATGTACACCTATACTCCACTTAAGAGCTCATAATCTCACTGGAAGAAATGAAACATTTCAAAGTGCCAAAGAGTGAGTCTAACCTTTTTAAATCTTGTCCACATGGACCCTTCATATTCTTGGTATCTAGCCACTTCATCAAGTGGCAACTCGGCCTAACACTGAGAAAACTCCAACAAGCCACCACACAAATTCAATTTGGCTTTCAGGACTCGAAAGTAGTTCTAGTACACATATGAAATGTCAAGGCTTCACATTAGTTCCACTTTTAACACTTAGGTCTGACATGAGAAAAGGAAAGAAAAAAATAGTTCAAAATGAAATGTCATGACCCAACGCATGAAATGGAACTTAGGATAGTCTTGGATTTTGTTAAAGAAAGAATTGTTAAACATTTTTATTTGAATTTTAGGTTCTAATAGAGGTTCACAAGCTAGTTCAAAACTCTGACCAACTTGAAGATTTAACATATTTAACTCACTGAAATTAGACAAGGATAGGACTTAGCCAAGATTTGAACATGGGGCATGAAAAGAGCCTTAAGTTAAACTCAAATGGGTAGGGTTCGATCAACCTAACAAGATTAAGACCATTAGGTGAATCTGATAAAGGGATAAAACCTAGACAACAAGTCAACAATGAAAAAGGAAAACTTTCCCAAAGATATTTAAAAATTAGAAAGCATGGGCAAGAAAAACAAAAAACCATAACCCTAGCCATATTTTAGAAACTTTATCTAACAAGACCCAAGGGACATATGTGAATAAGAATTATTATAGTTAAGTAATTATTATGACTCCTCCTACCCATACTTTACTAACTGATTTGAATACAACAACATAGACTAGATATCAACACATCATCCATCTTAGAAATTCTGCCACCAATACTTATTCCAAAAAGTTTGACATCAATGACAGCCAACATGCCATATTTGCAACAAAGTATTCTTATAGAAAGTAGAGGATAGATCTAGAAAAACAAGATGTTATATACCTTGATGATGGAATTCTCTTGGAATGGAATCACAAATGTTGATTCAACAACATGACTTCACAAAAGCATAATAGGAATGTTGGATGCTATTTGAATTGGCTGCTAATTCAATGTTGTTGGCATTCATGTTTTTTCATTGATTTTGACATATGTTTCTATGGAGGAAGAACAGTCTGGTTATTACTATTTTATGATGACTGACAGATACTATATGGTTGAATCAGAATGAGCAAAGATGATGATATGTAGAAGGATGTTTGGTGATCTTATCTCCAAGGTTTCTTGGCTTAATATTGTATATGGGATGAGTTACAGATGTTTTAGTGTAGACTGGATACTAGACTATGAAAATAATGCTTGATAGAGCGAGTCTTTGTGTTTTGAGTATATCTTACAAGCAATGATGATTCAGGTTATGCAAGCTTAAGTAATGCAGGAGCATCTCGGGTCCTTGGCAATCCTGCTCAACCAAAAATTTGTTTACTTTTTTTCTTTAACTTGGTTGGAGGATACTCGGTGAAGTGCTCGGTAACCTTGCTGCTCGACTACTTATTCTATCTTGCTTTACTGACAGGTCTTGATGTATGTTGGTTTCTTGGTGGTTCTTTCACTGAGTTGGTTTCTGTTTCTCGGTTATGTTCTTACCGAGTTGTTCCTGTTGCTTGGTTATCTTCTTACCAACTTGTTTATCTTGATCTGGCTGACTTTTGCATTTAATTTCCATGGCATAATTAATGTTGGGTCTCTCATTGGGATCTGTGTGGACCTAAATCTAGGTCCCTCTTAGGGATTTGAGCACCGACCTCTTCGGTGGATTCTTGTATATATTAGATTCTTTTTTCTTAGTTTATGGCTGTTAGTTGGAGTAGTAGTTATGTATCATTTTTAGGAGGAATTTGGTATCAAATTGTGATAGAAGATTAAGTGTTGAGATATTTGGATGGAAATTCTATGACCTCATGTGTATGAATATCTTTCTGTAATTCATTTGAATGTATATGGCTGAAATTGGGAAGGCCTAACAATCCAACATGTAATGAGTTTGATCAATTAATGAAAGTATCTATTTTTTTCCTCTCCTTCTTGTGTTATTACTTCTGTGTTGTGTATCTACAAGTTGGTTTGGTATTTGGGAGTGCCTTTGGCCCTGAGTATCATCCCTCCTTGTGTTAGGTGGTATCAGAGTGAAGGTGAGATCTAATTTCCTTCTTGTAAGCCCTAACCCTAGTTGGGTGGATATTTTTGTGGCATAGCAGATTGCAATCTGACCTATAATTGTAGAGATATTCAAGATGGTTTGTGGGAGAGGAAATGCAGATCCAGGTTTCTAGTTGATATGCTAAGACAGATGGCCACAATATTGGAAGTTGTTGAGACAACCCAGCGCAGAGGAAGACATGTTGAAGATGTTAGTGATGATGAATTGGAGGAAGTGCAAGGAAAAGTTGCACCTGCACCTGTTATGGATCATGAAGAAGAGAGATTCCTGCAAGGTTTGACAAGTTTGAAATCCACACGTCATTTTAATCCTCCTGAGGATAGTGGAAAATTGGATTCTGATGAATTGATAGATTGGATAACTGAGATGGAAAATTACTTTGAGTATGAAAATGTATCAGAGGAGAAGAAAGTGAAGATTGCAAGCACAAAGTTGAAAGTTCATGCATCCTTATGGTGGGAACATCTGCAATTGAATCAAAAGAAGAAAGGTAAATATAAGATCAAGGTATGGGATAAGATCATAAACAAATTGAAAGGCAAGTTTCTACCTTGTGATTATTAGATTAACCTAATTTGGAGAATTCAAAGTTTTAAATAGAAAGATAGCTTGGTAAAGGATTATACTGAATAATTCTACAGATTAGACATTAGATCTAGACATGTGGAAGATGAAGTGGAAAGAATAGAAAGATATCTGAATAGATTGAGAAGTTCCATACAAGATCATATCAGTTTGGTCAAGATGGAAAGCATTGAGGAGGCATATCAGTTTTCCCTAAGAGCTAAGGACAAATTGAACAAGAGATCTATGAACAAAGACAAAGAGGTAGAGGTGGTAGATTCCCTAGAGGAAGAGATAGATCCCATGGTGAAAATAGTAGTCTAAACCAGACAAGTCAATTTTAGACACACATCAAGATAAAGGAAAGACTGAATGGAAAGGTGGAAGTTCATACCAAGGAAGAGACAATTACTCCCGAGGTGGTTATAGCAGAAAAGGGTTCCAAGGAACTTGTTACAACTATGGTGAAGAAGGACATAGATCTTTTGAGTGTACACATGCAAGCAATAAATTTGGTACCAGCAGAAATGCTTTGGTGCAAGAGGAGTCACTGAATGAACTCAAGAAGGAAGAAAATATAATGATAAGAAGGATACTATGGAGTGAGAAAGATAAGAATGATTTTGTTAGGAAAAGTTTGTTCAAGACCAGATGTAGAGTTGCAGACAAAGTTTGGAAGATAATTGTTGATAGTGGAAGCTCAAAGAATCTGACATCTGAGGAAATGGTTAAAAATTTGTAGTTGAAAAGGATGAAGCATCTAAATCCCTATCAGATCTCATGGATCAAGGATGAGAATACATTAATGGTGAGTGAACAATGTTTTGTGAATCTAAAAATTGGAAAGTATTATGATAAGGTGTTGTGTGATATTATGTCGATGGATTTGTTAGCACTTTTTCTTGTAGAATCAATATATAACTATAAATACTTGACTCTTTAATTCCCAATTTGTATTCATGCATGAAAAGGATAATTAACAAGGACACAATTCCTTCTACACTTTGGGCTCCACAAACCCAGACGGGTGCACCTTCAACAGACTAGTGACTTTCAGCAAATCTGATAGTGGATCAAGGATTCATGATCCTTCTTTTTAGGCCACTTGGCTTAGGAAGGATAACCTATTGATTCTCTCTTCAAGGAATCACTAAGATGAATTGTACTCAAGACAATTATCTAGATATATGTACTTTAGATAACAAAAAGTAAAGTTTGATTAATATTTGATTGATTTGATGATAATGACTACTTATCAAAACTTGACTAGTACCTAATCTTGGGCCATAGAGAGTCACAATGAAACATACATTTACTAGAGACAATTAGTTGAAACACAAATTAAACTTCAGATAGAATGCCTTACAGACTATCCTCTCACTCTCAAACCCTTGTATCAAATTCATGCATAAACCCTAGCCCTCTGGAATCATTTGCAAGATTTAAACCCTCCTTGAAAGCAACTTACAAATAAAAACACAGTTACCTAATAACTAGTACATTTAAAATGCCTTACCGATTAAACATACAAGAGTTGAATGAAAATGCAAATGCAAAAAGACATCAGTGATTTGAGACTCAAAATTCCATTGTATTTTATTAATAATCTTGATTTCAATACATCCGAATTGACTCAATGCTTAAGAAACTTAGACACCATTCAAAAATCTACCTTGCAGCTTTGATTTTACCATCCTCTACAATATGTTACAATTTGCTACTTATAGCCAACACTAGTCATCTTGGAATCCTTAAAGATCAAGGATGCAACAAGCTTCTGATGACTAGGCTAAAAGACAAAAATCAGAGTACAATAGGACAAAATAACAAGTGGATAGAATAACCACTTTTGTTACAAGATATTCCAACAAATTCTTTGTCCTTCAATTGCATGGTGATTGTATTTTCCTTATATTTTCTTGGGGACAGCCATCTGGAATCTGTTGTCTTTTATGCTAGTGATGTAGGATCTCCACTTTCAATTGTATCAGCTACTCAGTTGGGCTTTATCATCCACCTGCATTTTATAACCTTCCCCTAGATCAACTATCATGTACTTGTCCTTCCAAGAAGTGTACACTTCATCACTTGGCCAATTAAAGCCAAGGACTTCATTTTTCTTGTTGTTGATCTCACCCCAGCTGGCACTTGCCTTCTTAACCTCTTCTTTCCAAAACTCAAAACATTCTCGGGCTCTGCCAATGATGTTTATGGTTTGAATGAACAAAACTTTGCTTTCCAAAGTAATAATGTTGTGTGTCCTCACAGTTATTAATTCTTTTACTTGTCTTAACCATAATGCTTCATTCTTCATATCACCACACTTTTTGAAAAGTTTGGGATATACCTCAAACTTGTCCTTTGAAAACTCTCTCTTCAACGTCTCTACCCTTTTGATAAGGGTGTTTCTTTTGATATCAAGCTCTGTCATCATCTTTAGGCATTTATGAGTACTAGTTTAAACAATATCAATAATACCTTCTTGTTTGGATATGGAATTAAATGACTTGAGTTCACTCTTTTTCTCTTTCCATCTGTCCATAATCAGATCCCATTGATCCTTGTCTACATCATGTTCAGTTATTATGCTAATAATTATTTTTCCTAGCAAATAAAGATCAGCCAGTTTTTCCTCCTTAGCACACCTTGAGAGGTTAGACTATATCTTATCAGAGTATCTCCTTTTAACCCATTCTTATGCTTCTTTATATGCTACAGTATCTTCAATATCTTTCTTACTAATTTATTCTAATATTGTCTTTTCAACAACCAATCTATCTATTTCCCTCTCCACAACTTCTAGAGTAGCAGGGCTTGATGGCATAGGAGAAGGAGGATAAGTGATATATGGACTGGATGATGAAGGTTGATGAGGATCTTGAGTGATCATCTTATGAGGCACAAATTGTGTTTTTTATTTCCCCTTGAGAAATGCAATTCTATCATATTTTTGTAGATATTTAACCCTCTCATCATTGTAAGCTTTCAGAACAAATTCAAATTTTTGGGTTAAGTTCTTAAATATGAGCCAAAATCAATCAATGTTGTACTTGATAATAATAAATGGATAAGTGCTATGAATGAAGATGGATTCTATGACTTAGGATTTGAAGGTAAACGGTTAAGCCTAATCATGAAAGTGCATGTCGCATGCATAGTCAAAGAATCCATTTTATCATAACACTTGTGAAGGTTGGTCTCCACCATTGCCATGAAATTTTCTTTGTTTTTATTGCAAATAGATTAGTATGTATATCATTTTCTTGCATATGTGATCAATGTATTTTGTGTTGTTATGATGTAAGGGAATGATATTTTGGGTTTGTTTTCATACTTATTGTGTTTATCTTTTTTTGAATGAGGGAGTTTTGTGAAGGGTGTAATGGGATTACTCACCCTTGGATAGGGAAGAAGTGGCCAAGTATGGGGGAAGGGGTTAGTTGGACTTCATTAATGTGGAGTCATAGGAATTCAACTTCCTCTTGCTGCCTTACTTTATGTCTTTTCATCCCCTCTCCACTTGGCATGTGAATCATGGGAAGGAGGTAGGTTGATAGGGATAGGAAACAGGGTACGATAGTAGGGTAGGAACAATATGGTAGGATAGTTAGGAATTGTTTAATAGATTTAGTTTGTTATTAATTCCATAGTTTAGTTGTTAATTCAAAGTTAATAATAATTAATGGAGTCCAACTAACCCCTTCCCCCATACTTGGCCACTTTTTCCCTATTCAAGGGTGAGTAATGTCATTACACCCTTCATAAAACTCCCTCATCCAAACAAAGATAAACACAATAAGCATGAAATCAAACCCAAAATCCCAATCCCTTACATCACAACAACACAAAATACATTGATCACATATGCAAGATAATAATATACATGCTAATCTATTTGCAAAAAAAACAAAGAAACTTTCATGGCAATGGTTGAGACCAACCTTCACAAGTGTTATGGTAAAATGATTCTTGAGAAGAGCCCAATCCCCTTTTTCTTCCTTCAATCCAAAACCCTAATGTCTCTAAAAGTAGAGAGTGGGTGAACACCTTCTAACTCTCCAAAGGGCCTCTAAAAGGGCCTCAAAATCCTACCCACCCACCAAGATTAAATTTAGAATTGACCCCTAAGTCCTTTGGTTGTCCTTTGTCCCCTATCATAAATGCAAGATTGGAAAGGAGTGTGGGTTTGGGTAAAAGGTCAAGAATCACTCCATTTTTGTAACATATAAGTAATGGGTTATTAAGAGGGTCACCAAGGCCACTAGTGGGTTCTAGAAGTGTTAGAAATATTCTTAACCCATACCCCTATCACTAAGGTACTTGGATTTTTCTAAAATTGGTCCTTAGGACCATTGTTTAGCCTCTAGAAGTGACTAGAACAAAATTTAAATTTAAATAATCTAATTGGGTTATATTGCCAACCTTAGTAGACATGTCATTACATAAACACATAAAAAGTGTCAAGTGACACTGTAAAATAACATAATACAACATTGACATGTCACTAATTACATAGTGAAAATACCTAATACATACATACAATTTACGGTCACAAATTAAATCACTTAAAAATGAGGTTCAAATCTTTTCATTAGATTCAACCTTGGATTTATAGTTTGCACATATGGTTGGTTACTGATTCTCCAATAATTTCTATGGTAATTTTCCTGCACACTAAATTAAACATCAGTAGCTCAATAAAATTACATGCATATATATATATATATATACATATATATATATATATATATATATATATATATATATATATATATATCAAATTGCATAATCAATTGACTGAACATTCTACATTTTCATTTAATAACATAACATATTTTTTCATTTGAATTTAAAATACTGCACTGATCATCATAATGCATGCATGTACCCAAAAAATCATAAACATCATCAATAAAATATACTGAAGTAATCATCACATGACATAAATAATACTAACAATGTCTATTCCATCAAATATAATGTCCCAAAAATATTGAATGATAATGTATCAAAATAATTGTATCAACTGAGCTATGATAGGTTGGGCTGAGGCCTCACATCCTCCCCCACTAGGCATGAACTTTCTCCTAGATTTCATCAAAAATATATGGGTACTGAGATCTCATCTATGTTGCATCCTCCTATGAAGTCATGACCTCATCATAACAATCCCACTAGACCCTAACTTGGTCTAGCTCTCTGCCTTGAAGTGTAAGGGTCCATCAAGATATGATACGAATGGGATCCAGTGCTAATTGCCCATCTGAATCCACCTGCAAGGCATCCAAATCTATTATGTGAGTCTCATCATAAATATATCCTCGAAGTATAGAAACATGGAACACATCGTGGATGTGTGACAGGATAGGTGGAAAATCTAGATGATATGCAATTGGTCCTATCCTCTCCAAGATCTCAAATGGTCCAACAAACTGAGGTGCCAACTTAGAGCCCTTTTCAAATTAGATCAAACTCTTGTGCAGTCGCACTCTCAAGAAGACTCTATCTCCGACCTTATACTCTCTATCAATCCTCTTTGCATCTGTATATTTCTTCTTTCTATCTTTTACCTCTCTAAGATGTTGTCAAAACAAAACCACCTGTTGCTCCATCTCTCTGACTAATTGAGGGCCAATAGATACTTTATCCTCAATCCTATCCCAACTCAAGTGTGTCCTGCAAGGTCTACCATACAAGGCCTGATAAGGTGGCATACCCATAGATGAATGGTACCCATTATTATAGGAAAACAAGACCAGATGTAGGTATTCCTCCCACTTGACCTGATGGTCCATCACATACATACGCAACATATCCTCCAATACCTTATTAACCCTCTCAGTCTGACCATCTGTCTGAGGGTGATACAATGTACTAAAATTGAGCCTAGTGCCCAATGATGTTTGTAACTCTCTCCAAAAGGCTGATGTGAACAATGAGTCTCTATTAGAGATGATCTTACGGGGAATGCCATGAAGTCTAACAATATCTTGCAAAAACACATGAGCTACATCTCGTGCTCTGAATGTAGTACACATGGGTGAGAAGTGGGCAACCTTGGTCAACGTTTTGACTATCACCAAGATGGCATCATGGCAGTGAGAACAGATGGGAAGACCAACAATAAAGTCTATAGATATAGTATCCCACTTCCACTCAGCAATCTTATGTGGTTGTAGAAGCCCACCGGGGTGACGGTGCTCTACCTTCACCCTCTGGAACTCTAGGAATCTCACAACAATACTAGCAATCTGCAGTCTCATGCCTGGCCAATGGTACAACTATCTCAAACATACATGTAAGTTCTTAACACCGGGGTGCACTGCATAAGGTGCTCTATGTGCCTCAAGTACAATGAACTCACGCAAATCCCCAATGGAAGGTACATAGATACGCCCTTTATGATGTAGTAGTCCATCAAACTCCAAGGAATACTATGAATACTTCCCCTTTAAGGGTATCTGAGAATGCACCAACTGACAAACCTCTACATAAAAAGGATCCTTTGGAAAATGATGTAGGATACACTTTCTCAAATCGGTACCAGTAGTCATAGATAAAAGCTCATGACATCTCCTACTCAAGGCATCTGCAACCAAATTATCCTTCCCCTTAATGTAATGAACATCAAAACCATACTCACAAAGGAAATCCATCCACCTTCTTTATCTAGCATTAAGGTTCAGTTGAGTGAAAATATATTGCAAGCTCTAAGGATCGGAATGAAGATTGAATCTATGACCTAGAAGGAAGTGTCACCACCTCACTAAATAATGAACCACTATAGAAAGCTCTAGGTTGTGAGTAGGTTAATTAAGCTCATGATTCTTTAACTTCCTAGACTCGTAGGAGATAGGTCATCCATCCTACATAAGGACTACCCCTATACCATCTAATGATGTATCTGTGCACACCACAAAGTCTTCTGTAGGGTCTGGTACTATAAGTATTGGTGCACTCATGAAGGCTCTCTTGAGCTCCTTAAAAACTCTCTCACACTTCTCTGTCCACTCATACTACTTTCTCTTTCTCTGAAGGGAAGTGATGGGGGTGTACCAATCTATAAAATCCCACAATGAAGTGTCTATAATATCTTGCTAACCCCATAAAACTCCTCACCTTAGTGACACTGGTGGGTGATGGCCAATCCATAATGGCTCGGATCTTTGATGGATCTACTGAGATACCATCGCCAGATATAACATGACCCAAATAATGTACCTCAAGTCAGAAGTGTTGGAAATATGTTGAGTTAAAGTGACTGAGAGGGGGGTGAATCAGGATCCAATAAAACTTAATCCTTTTAATCCAATATTAGATTATCTACTCTGATTACATGCATGAAATGAAAAGAAATAAAACATCCACAATATTTGACACAATATTTGGTTACCCAAAAACCTTCCAAATAAAAAGTAAAACTGGGGTGGGGATGGTACCCACAAGATTTATTACTGCAGTATAAATTTAGCCTGTTAAAGCTTACAATTGACCACTTCTGATGGCCTGTCCTGTTAGGAGAAATAAGGAGTGTTTGGTCCACCTTGTGAAAATATTTAATAAAATATAATCAAGTAATGCAACTCTATTAGGAGATTTATAAAGGACTGTTAGGTCCACCTTGTTAGAGGATTTTAATGTTGACGCACCTGTTAGGATAAATCAGTAGTTGATATTCAATGCAACTCTAAATTGCTGAATAAGATCCAATGATATAAACTAATCACTTGACTGTGATGGATGAGTCTCTGATGTTCCTTATATGAATGTATCCTTTTAAACAATTTATCTCTTCATATTTGAATACATGCTTTAGTTCATATGTTCACATACATTTTGGATAAACAAAATACTTTATATTTATACCTTATCCAAACCAAATGCAATTGTAAGTCGGCTTCCATAAGATAAATTAATATCTAATAATATAAGCTAAGTCAGCCCAAAACTGTCACTAGGGTCCAGTAATCCACTTGGCAAATATATTGGCACTCGGGATACTTTGATCACTCGGGTAATACTGATTACCACTATCTTCTTGATCGATAGTGCCACTACTTAGGTTACATAGTTACTGCTTGGGTTGCACTGATGGCTTGATCAAAACTGTGATGACTAAGTGTTTTGGCACTAATTGACAATATGTCTTTCCATAAGGTCATTAGGAAGAACACACACTTCAACAAGCTGCCAAACAACTGGTTCTCTCTCAACCTCTACAAAACCTACCTTGGATGCTTCTCATTCTCATTCTCATCATGAGAATATATCAAAATATCATCTAGGAACACAACCACAAACTTATCCAAGAAGGTACAAAATACTCCATTCATGAGGCTCATGAATACCGCTAGAGCATTTGTTTAGTTTTATGTTGTCTTTTGTAGATTTTGGATGGACCTTGTGATGGAGCCATTTTGAATTTGGAGCATGGAAGGTGTTCTTCATGTCATTGTGTTGGATACCTCTCCATTTTATTATCATCTATTGTATTGTGCCTTCATATTGAAGATGAATTTTTTAATGAAATGGATCAAATGTTGAAGACTCCAATGTTGTTAATATAAATGTAGTTATTTTATAAAATAAGCAAGTTGTGTGTTCAGGTTTTTGTTAGATTGTAAATCATATCTTGTCTTAAAATGTATTTCTTTGCATAATTTCAAGTTTAATACTCTCTATTTCCTTTTTTGAATTCTAGACTGAGTGATATATATGCCTGCATCTTGATGAATAATCTGTAGACCAAGAAAGAATTTGATCTTCCCAAACATAGAAATTTCAAATTCTTTGCTCATTTCATTAGCAAAGGATTTGCATAACATTTCATTTCCCCCAAAAATGATATCATGAACAAAAATTTCAGCAATCGGAATATTACCATTGGTATCTTCTTTTAAGTATAGATTGCTATTTTCACTTGTTCTTACAAATTCAATGCTAATGAGATAGGAGTGAAGTCTTTCATACCAGGCTCTAGGTGCTTGTTTCAATCCATACAAGGCTTTATGTAGTCTACATACCATGTTTCTCTTGTCTAGATCAACAAACCCTTCTAGTTGTTCAATGTATACCTCTTCTTCCAGTATTCCCATCAGGAATGCAGATTTGACATCCATCTGGTATACTTTGAATCCTTTGAATGCAACATAAGAAAGTAATATTATAACTCCTAGTATAGAAATGGGTGCAATTTTTTCTCCATAATCAATACCTTCTTCTTGTGTATACCCCTTGCATACTAATTTTGCTTTGTTTTTTGTGACTTCTCCATTCTCATTCAGCTTGTTTCTGAATATCCATTTGGTACCGATGACATTCTTGTCATCTAGTCTCAGTACTAGTGTCCATGTACTATTCTTCTTATTTTTTCTATTTCTTCATTCATAGCACTAACCCATTCTTCATTATCAAGTGCAGTATTAATAGATTTAGGCTCAAAATCACAAAGTAAACATCTAGTGTTTAGTGACTTACTTCTTATTCTCATTCCAGCCTTCTTGTCTCATATGATTTGATTCTATGGATGATGTCTTCTAACATACTTGGAAAGTTTTGGTTCAGCTCTTTGTCCTTCATTCTGATCATTCTTCTTGACCTTCATTCTGATCTCCATGGCTTGGTACATCATCTTGAGTAATATCCTGATTTTTGGTAATTGCAGCCTGATGCTTGGGTGTAATGTTCTGTTGCTTGAGAGTGATACATTGTTTCTTGGGTAGAGTGTCAAGTTTAGTATAAACAAACGTTTTGTATTCCTCGATATATTTTCTTCTTTCCTTATCATTCTTTTCTAAAAATTCATCTATCTTCACATTTACAATTTCAATGATCTTGTTAGATGACTTGTTAAGACATTTATAAGCCTTGCTTTTGGTGGAGTACTCTAGAAAGATACCTTCATCACTTTTGGACTCAAGCTTTCCATTTCTATCATCCTTCAAAATATAACATTGACTACCAAATATTCTGAAGTAACTTACATTGGGTGTGTAAACATACCAAAGCTCATAGGGTGTCTTCTTTGTGTCCTTCTTCAATTGTACTTTCTTCAATGTGTAGACAATAGTACTGACAACTTTCCTCCAGAAATTTTGAGTGATGCTTTTCTCAATCATCAGTGTTCTTTCACAATCAACAATGGATTTGTTTCTCCTTTTAGCAACTCCATTTTGTGGTGGTGTTCTTGGTGTAGAAACCTATCTTTTAATTCCATGCTCATTGCAATAGTTAGTGATTCATCTGAAATAAATTCCCCTCCTCTATCTGACCTTAAGCATTTCAATTTCTTATCACTTTGTTTTTCTACCATAGCCTTATACCATTTAAACATCTTGAATGCTTATGATTTATCTTTTAAGAACATAATTGTCATCATTATAGAATAATCATCAACAAAGAGAATGAAATACCTATCTCCATAGTAACTCTTTGTCCTCATGGGTCTACATAGATCGGTATGGACTAATTCTATAATTGCATTAGATGTATGGGTTTTACTCTTGAAACTAGACTTTGTCATCTTACCTTTTTTATAATTCTTGCACATGATATGCTCAGGGTTTTTCATGCTCGCTAAGCCTCTTACATTCCTTTTATTGATTATCTTTATCATGTTGTCAAAGTTCACATGACACAATATTTTGTGCCACAACCATATAATGTCTTTGTTTCTAGCCATTAAACAAGTTGTGTTAATGTCATCAAGATAGAAAAGATTACCTTTTGTCTACTCACTAGTTCTAATCAACCTTCCTGATTCATTGAATATCTTTTCCTTCTTATTCTCAAATGCCACTTGGTGACCTGTATTATTCAGATGTGAAACACTTAACAAATTATAATTTGATCCTTTTACCTAGTAAGAATTTTCACATTTGATCAGTTTATTCAACGTTATGGTTCCTTTACATTCAACTGGACAAGGTGTGTCATTACCCATTCTTACTGAACCACCATTATAGTATTCAAAAGTTTCAAAACTTTTCTTATCACCGGTCATGTGGTGAGTGTAGCCACTATCTATGATCCAAACATTATTCTTACTAACCTTAGATATGAGTGCAGTTTCTACATACCTTTCTTCTTCTTCGTCAGAGTCATCCTTTATAGATACAAATACCATCTCAATGTCTTCTTCATATTCGGTGTCAGTTGTGAGCTATGAAAATTAGTTATATAGGAACATAATAATAAATAAAGTATTCATTAACTAAGAATCTAAGCTACATACATGATTGAACCGAAAAAGAAATAAGGAAAAAAGGAAGTGCAAACCTCCTCAAATTGAATCTAAGCTCCCCTTTTGATGTGTTCATGCTTATGGATGTGTGCTCAAAATGTGCTCTAAGCTTCAAGGTGCGATCTCAAACTGGCATTATAACTCTTCTCTAAAAGATGGATTTATGATTTGCTCTCAAATTAGCATTATAACTATACATGGAAGGTGGATTAAATTATGAAGGAATGGGGTTTCTTTTATAGAAAATAGATGAGGAATCAAGGGTCAGGATGCAAAGTTGAAGATAGGTCCAGATGCCACTAGAAGAGAGAACATGGATTATGCTTCTTCAAGTGCATCAAATTGTGACACTTGTCACAAGGGGATTGGGTTGAAAGTAGAGAGGAATTGACCATTTAGGGAAATGGACCAAGAAGCCTCTAGAAGATAAGGCTCATAAAGAGGGTGTAAGAGCCTTAATGAGGGATGTAAGAGGAATTTATGAAGGTGTAAGAACCTTACATGCATATGGATAGGCTTGGCTTGAGATTGTTGACTTTGGGGAAGGGATTAAATTCCTAATCCAAAGATTAGGAATGTGACATCATTTGAGAGAGTTTAGGATTAGGATTAGGGTTAGGATTAGGATTAGCATGGGTGAAGAGGTTGGGATTAATTTGAACTCAGGGTTAGGTGGTTGGGATTGGTTAGGTTAGCATGTGTGAAGGGGTTGGGTTGAGTTAGAACTCAGGGTTAGGTGGTTGGGATAGGTTAGGTTAGGGGTTAAAGAGAATATTAATGAATGAATTAAATGATTTAACAAATTCATTCAATAATAGGAGGAATAAGGATTTAATTAATTATTAATCTATTAGTTGCTTTTAATAACTAATCAGGACTATAGCCAATTAATTGAATTAATTAGGGCTAGGGGATGACATAGGTCAATTAGGTAATGCTTAATTACTTAGCTGATATGTCCTAGAAGGCACTAAATATGATTGATTAAGGTAATTAGATTTAGGTGTCTACATTTTTCCCCTCTTCAACATAGTGTTAGAATAACGCTATTTCAAAGACATTTAAAATAATAGACAACACAAAGATGTGGACATAGGCAACAAATTTTCCCTATAGTGACAATGTAGGATAGAATTTGGCTAGGGATGATGCCCCCTCAAGAGGATGGCAGGGAGGAACAATGAAGCCCTGGCAGCGTCTCGAAAAGATGACAAAGAGAGACAAGATGAGGGAAAGAATAGAAGAAGGAAGTAGAATAATGAGGGATGGGAGATTCAAGTTTGCATCAGGGATGAAGGATTAGGTATGGGATTAGAATTATGGATGGGGATGGGATTTCAGCTGGGGTGTGAAAGAAAGGATTCTATCCAAGATGTAACCAAAGTGAGTTATATAAAGCAAACAAAAAGGAATAACATCTCGAAAAGAGTTCAAGTTTCTTGTATTGACAAGGGTAATTTATAGGAACAAAGTTTGATGTCTCTTGATTGGTGATGGAGATAGGATATGATTGGGCTTAAGAAAGCCATTGATAATGATTGATTAGGTCAGACAAGAGGAAGGATACATCCTATAAGGACCTGTTGATAATGATGATGAGATTTGAAACTAAGATAACGATCAAGATAGTCTAGTTTGAACTTTCAATTTTAACAATGGAAAACAATAGTTGAACTAAGAAGGAGGGATGATCCTAGGTGTTTTGAGATTAACACTAAGTCTATTTATCTTCACACATGAGCACACAAATCTTTTGCATGATACAAGGATAGTAGGATTAGGATTACTACTGGGATGGTAGGATTAGGATGATAGGATTGCTGAGGATTTGGATTTTGCGGGGGGGATTTTGATGGGGGGAGATTATCTTGAAGCTTGAGCGAGGGGTATTCTAGGAGGGAATACCAGCATGTATTTGAGCACTTTTTTTGATATAGCATACGATACTATGCACCAGGGTATAAAGAACCAAGGTGATGTTGTACCACATGCATAGGACTGACACAATAAACATGCAAGGGTTGCCCCAGCATCACACATGAGTCCCAGAAGAGCCATGGTCAAAATGATGCTGGAAAAGCCAACAAGCAAACGACAATTCCCAAGTGCAGCATGTGAACCCAAATAGATTACATACATGCAAGGGTCATATCTGACTGAATCAGAAGAAGAAAATAAAAAGATCAAGTTTCGTATCCTAGGTGCATCCATTCGCAACATACCATGATATAAAGAATCATGGCAACTTTTAGGAGGAGAACAACTGAGAGAATTAGGAATGATAACCAAGAACCAAAATCAAATTTCAAGATAAAAAATTCAATAACAAGATGCCTTTTTCTAGAGAGATCAATGATATGGGATGATGATTGGATTGAGATTAGGTCAAGTGGAAGGATACATCCTACAAGAACCCAGTGATGATGATGATCTAGATTTAGGTCAATGAGAGGAAGGATACATCCTCAAGGACCCATTTCCAGAAAGATGATTGGATTCAGGTCAATGAGAGGAAGGATACATCCTCAAGGACCCATTTCCATGGAGATGTCAAGTGTGAATCTGGTTTGCCAAAGATGTGATGATGATCAAATTGTTGAAACAAGATTTCGTGATAAGGAACTTGTTGAAGCACGGGATTCAAGATCTAAAACTGGATCACTTTCTACAAGGAGACTGACCAAGGACATGAAATATGTACAAGCGGGACTGGACTCAAGACTAGACTGATATAGATAAGATATTTATAGGACCAAAGCTCAGGGAGAATGGATGAGATGAGGCAGATATGCATGATGTTTCCCTGGTTGAGACAAAAGGCCAAGATAGAGGTATAGCGGATGGTGTGCTCTAGATGTAGGAATGATGTAATCCCAAAGAAAACACAAGGATTGGGAAGGACGCATCCCAATGATGATGAGTGCATTGTGATCAAAGCTTGCAGCAAGGCTAAGGGTGTGCTTGGATGGGCTAATTGCTTCTTGACTTTGGATAGCTGGAGGATGTGGATAGTATTTGCATGTGATGGTAAGTTACGAGGAGAAGTAGGATTGGAATGGGTGGCATTGGGTGCATGAGGATAGCCTAGAGCTAGATACCAATGACAAGGGAAGAAAAAAGTGATGGGATATATGAAAGGAGGAATTGGAAGATGGAGGAGACACTGGGGAATGCAGAGACAGAAGTGTTTAATGGAAGGATTTTAGTAGAGGAATGGATGGATAGCTGAAGGATTGTGGATAGGAGAGGAGGATTGGGAAATGATAGGTGGATATGAGAAGGTCTCCAAGGACTACTTCACCAAGGAACAAAATTCCCCCACTTAGGATAGGTCATGCATGTGAGGAAGCATTAGGAGGGGGTACGATAGGATGGAAGAGAGAATAACAAGAGGATGATGGAGGTGAATGAAAGATAGGACGAAGGGTGGAAAAGGGAGGAAGATAGTGCAGAAGGATAGATGGAAGGAAGGATGGGTGGATAAAAGGATAGGAGGATAAATATGGGAGATGGATGTCAAGAGATGTCCAAAAGCATGTAAATATGGTGGCATGTATATTTCTCATCAAGATCTAGAGGAGGGTGGAGGAAGTAAAAAGGACAAGACAGGATATGGATGGTAGATGGATGGTGGCCAGAAAGAAACTACCCCTAAGTGCAGAGAGCACCTGGATGGAGGAACTACGCATGATGCCTATTTACCAGGTTTTCATCATGGTACTTGTCCAAGGTGCTTGTTTGCCAAGTTTTCACCAGTGGACGAATTGATTTCTCTTTATTTTTTATTTTTTTTGGTTTTCTGCTTTTGATGTAGATCACAATATGTTGGTACAACATGTGGGATGAGTGACTTAGGAAAATGTAGGTATGAGATAGTTATGTGGGGATATGATATTTGGAAGTAGTCAAATAAAATGATGGAAAGTGAGTGGGATAGGGGGATGATGTCAGGATCAACATTGAAACATGTTGAGAGGGATGTGGGAAGAGTGAATGTGAAGCAGATGGTACCTGTTGATGCGATGTAGGAATCATGGTAGGAAATTGTGGGACATAAGGACCCAAAATAGATTTTGTAGATGGAGGAGAGGAATCCTTAGCTAGAGGATTAGTAACATCAGATGCCACAATGGATGTTTCTTTTAGATGCATGTTATATTTTTTCTTTTGGATCCACATATTTTTCTATTTTTCTTTTGTGGGCCTTTGTGACCTATGGGATGTAGTGCATTTTTTGAGTGGATTTTCTTTTGCTGGAGCATGTTGTTTAGAGTCGACATGACAATCTTTAGCATTTTGTGGATATTTTTCTTTATGCATTGGTGATTTGGCATCCAAATTATAGGGAGTAGCATTGGGAGAGATATGAGAACATGCATGAGATGGAGGAAATATGGATGGAGTGGTGGATGTAGGATGGTGGATGGAGCGCATGGGTATGTGCCTTTATTGATCCTGATTGGGAATGTAAGTGGTGGGATTTTTTATATGGGATTGATGGATTAAGGAAGGAGTGGGATAAGATGTGGGATGAGATTTTGGGACATAGGGGCCCAAAATGGATTGAGAGGATGAAGGAGGAATATGGTAGGTTGTCTTGGGTTGCAAGGATGGAGGAGGGGGGATGACATTATATGCTTTAGAGGGATGATAGGAAGATACGATGGAGGGTTTGAAAGCACTCTTGAACTTTGCTTTAGTTGTACCAAAAATTTTGGATGAAGGACCTCTAGGTGTGTAACCAATACCACAAAATCATGGATGTCTTTTACCAGAGATGGGCTCCAGTATACCTTGCTCATTTATGCCCGTGCCTTTACCTTGATAATTCCATTTTTTTAGTATTCGATCCGTGATAGGGTACTTCCTTCTTAGGGAATAAGATGTGAATCCAGTATCAAGAGGAGTGTAAATGGTGGATATGAAATTGATTTCTTCTATTTTAAGTGGACCACCACGGATGAATGTGAGTGCACCAAGGTGATGGAGTAATGGTGGTGAGATAGATGGAATTGGAAGTGATAAAGTTTTATGAAGTGAAGGGGATGGGATTCTTGGATCTTGATGTATATAGGATAATGGATTTAGAGTTGGAGGAGATGGAATGGTAGGATCTTGATATGGAGGACTAGAGGAATTAGGAAGTGGAGTGAATGGGATGCTTGGAGCTTGACTCAGATAGGATAATGGATCTGGAGGTGGAGTAGATGGAAGGATAGGATCTTGAGATGGAGGAGTAGAGGGAAATGGATTAGGAAATGGAGTGGATGGATCATGTAATGGTTGGAGTGGGATGTTAGGGTCTTCATATGGAGTGGATGGAATGATACAATCTTCAGTCAAGTCAATGGATACTTCAACATGCTTTTGGACAAGTTCTTGACATGACTGGATTGATGTGGATGGTGTGATGTGGGATATATGGATGGATTCTTCAGATGAAGGGGATGGAAGAATGGGAGATTCTGCAACTAGAGTGTATGGATGGATGGAAAATTTTGCAAATGGGTTGTATGGAGGGATGGTGGATTTTGTAATGGAGGGAAGAAGGGTGGAGGTGTGAGGTTCATGGGATGGGGTGTAGATAGTGTTAGGAGGAGAAGATGGGGATGAAGATTGGATGAATTCAATGGATGAGGGGACTTCAATGGTGCTAGGAGATGGAATAGAATCAAAAAGTATGAGATTGGGAAGGGAAATAAGAGGTATGGGAGATGGAAAAGGATTAAAAAGTATGAGATCTGGAAGGGAAATAATTGGTGTGGGAGATGGAAGAGGAATGATGGGTGTGGGAGATGGAAGAGGAATGTTGGGTGTGAGGAGTGGAAGAGGATCAATAAGTATGAGATTTGGAAGGGAAATGATAGGTGCAGGAGATGGAAGAGTAATGATGGGTGCGGGAGATGGAAGGACTTCATCACTAGTGTTTTCCCATGGGGGAGTGATATAACGTGACTCTGGAAGAGATGTATTTTCTTCTGGCTTCCTTGTGAAACTCCTTGGAGACTTACATATCGGAGATGGAGAATTTGTAGGCGTAGATGGTGGGAAGTTAGGATAGTCCATAGATGAATATGTGGCAATGTCTTGTGAACTTTTATGGTTGAATGATGGTGTATATTTGGGTGTAGGAGATGGTATGGCTAGATAGTTCACATAGGTAGGTGTGAAAATGGTTTGTGAACTTGTATGGTTGAATGATAGTGTAGAGCTAGATGTAGGAGATGGTATGGCTAGATAGTTCACATAGGTAGGTGTGGCAATGGCTTGTGAACTTGATTGACTAACTGATGGAAGAGGAGGGATGGATTGGGGTATGGAATATGTATTAATGTAGGTAGGAATTGGAGGTGGTACATTGGGATAAGATGGGGGAGATGGATAGGGTAGAGTGGATGATGGAGGAGCAATATTATGAGGATTCTAGTGATGGATTGGAGGAAATGGAGGACTAGGATTAGGGATTTGAACATGGGTTGGAGGATAATGTGATGGGGGGTTAGGATTAGGGATGTAGCTAGTAGTGTTGTTATGGAAAGACAGAGGTGGGATATGACCATGGGATAAGATGGAGGCATGTATGTATAAGAAGGAGATGTGGATGGAGGATAAGGAGGATTTCCCTTGTCAAAGGTATGATAAGGAGTGCTAGTGGGTATGCATGGCAGCATGATGGGGTAGTGCAGAGGAATAACTGGATTTTGGGAGATGCTTGGACCAAGCTTGTTAAGATTTTCAAAGTATGCATCATGATCAATCATATCATCATCATCAAAATAGGATGCAGGTGAGATCTTGCTAAGGCTTTCAATATATGTGTCATGATCAACAAGACCTTCATCATCAGGATAGGATGTAGGTGTGAGTTTGCCAAGATTTTCAATATATGCATCATGATCAACCATATCATCACCATTAGAATGGGATAAAGTCAGAAAAGGGGTGGTATGACCAAAATCCTCATAAAAGAGTTGTGACATGATGATGGAGATGAATTGGATAGGAAGAAAGGATGAAGACAGATAGAAGATTGAATTTCATATTAGGATTCAACTTTAGCTTAGGATTGGAAGAAGGACTGACTCGGAAGAAGATGGAAAGGATGGAGGATCAAAAGAGATGGATCTTCTAGAAGGACCTGATGACACTATGATAAACTGATGTTGGAAGAGAGTAAGGACATAATTACGAACCTAGGATGAAAATATTTGGAGGCTTGGGTGTACAACTTGGTGATATGGAGGCTTGACATCACTTTCTTGTGTTTGATGGAATAGGACATGAGCTCAATCTGATATTGCTTAGGATGAGGTAGTGACTATGAAAAGTGTGCCTTGGAATGTTTTTCAAAATAAAATATGATCTTGAGGATTTGGAGCAAACAATTTGGCAAGAGGAAAAGAAAACTTGCAAGAAGCATAAAATGTCGATCTCTTTGGAAAAAGGACTTTCAAAACTTCCAGACTTGTGTATGTTCGAGAATTGTTTTGCACAAGATTTGTAACACTGAAGACACATACAAGCACTTTCTACCTTAAGGATGCAGTGAGCTTGAAAACCTTTGTCCCCATACACAGGCACACATACAAGAGCTAATCAGAATATGACCATCACCAAGCACAAGGCTCTAGTTATGATGTCGTATTAGCTGACTCCAAACGCTTAGGGTGACACGAATGTGTGAATGTCTCAGGGAAGTTACTATCTTCCTTTCCCAGTCAATTATCAACCTTTTGGGGATAAATTAGGTAGGTTGCTATACATTTGAGTTGCTAGTATTTTCATGGTGTCCCTGTAATCAGTTTGTACGGTGTGACTCACTTAAGAGCCTAGTTCAATCGTGTCGATATGCTAGGGAGTTCACCCAGTCTGGACTACCATTGAACATGACCCACCCGAGATTTAAGGGATATAGATAGACCTTTAAGTCCACCTTATTTGTATACTGGCCGAAGGATTTACCGGTTTGAGGTCATTCTCTAGAAAGACTCATGCTTATTTTGGACAGGCCCCTCTAAGCAGATTCAAAAAAAGATCAAATGGTCACAATCACCTTTCTCTTACACCAACGACCATGAAAGCCAATGGGAGAGGATAATGTGTGAAGTGAGGTTGCACTCTATAGATTTTGTGCAAGTGCGCCAGAGATGCCAAACACACAGTTAATTCCCTTGATAAATTAAGCAATGTTTGATTTGTGTAGAAATAAAACTCGCAAGTTTGTTCTTTTTATGAGCACCAAAGTGAGATTTTGTTTGCCTTGTTCAATTTGTCTTTATGCATTCGAGATTGAGTTCATTTGAGTTGTTCAATTTTTAAACCCAAGAGGAAATGTGTGATTTCTTTGTCAAATTTTAAAACCCAAAAAGTGAAGTGTTTGATAGTTAGTTCAATTTTAAGATCCAAAAACAAGATGTGTGATTTGATTGTTCAGTTTTAAACCCAAAATCAGATGTTTGATTGTTCGTATCCTTAAATCATTCGAGATTTTGTGCATGTTCATTTTAAGCCCAAAAAAAAAGTGTTGACTTTTGTTGACTTGTTGACTTTGACTTTTGTCTTTTGTTGACTTTGACTTTTGTTGACTTTGAAACCCAAAACCAAGTGTGAAATGATGTGAGTGCATACACTGTTCTTTTTAAACACCAAAAAGTGATATGGGAATTTTTTTATTTAAAAGATTATGTGCTTATTTTACCACACTAGATGGCTAACCTGTAGACCTGTAAAAAAAATAAAAATAGTTAGTAAGAGTGCATTATTGTAGGTTTACAGTGCCTTTCCCCCATGTTTTTACAAATAATGGTCAAAGTGATATAGACCATATTTCAACAAATGGGTAATAGAGAGAAAGTAGAAAGAAGATAGAAGGAATATAGTCTTCTTGCCTTTTTCAACCTGCAAACGAAAATAAGAGCTTGCAAAACATACTCAAACAACAAAAACACATTAGCTTAGAGGGTTAGTTTGCAAGAAAAATAATGAAAAGGAACCCATGAAGTGGGTCCCACCGGGCATGCCAGAATGTGAGCTATGAAAATCACATATAAAGGAACACAATAATAAATAAAGAATTCAATAACTAAGAATATAAGCTACATACATGATTGAACCAAAAAAGAAAAACTTAAACAATAAGGAAACAAGGAAGTGCAAACCTCCTCAAACTGAATCTAAGCTCCCCTTTTGATGTGTTCATGCTTATGGATGTGTGCTCAAGATGTGCTCTAAGATTCAAGCTGTGATCTCAAACTGACATTATAACTCTTCTCTAAAAGATGGATTTATGATTTTCTCTCAAAATAGCATTATAACTATACATGGAAGTTGGATTAAATTATGGAGTGGGGTTTCTTTTATAGAAAATGGGTGAGGAATCAAGGGTCAGGATGCAAAGTTGAAGTGAGGTCCAGATGCCACTAGAAGAGAGCACATGGATTGTGCTTCTTCAAGTGCATCAAATTATGACACTTGTCACAAGGGGATTGGATTGAAAGTAGGGAGGAATATGCCCATTTAGGGAAATGGATCAAGAAGCCTCTAGAAGATAAGGCTCATAAAGAGGGTGTAAGAGCCTTAATGAGGGATGTAAAATGAATTTATGAAGGTGTAAGAGCCTTAAATGCATATAGATAGGCTTGGCTTGAGATTGTTGACTTTGGGGAAGGGATTGAATTCCTAATCCAAAGATTAAGAATGTGACATCATTAGAGAGAGTTTAGGATTAGGATTAGGGTTAGGATTAGGATTAGCATGGGTGAAGAGGTTGGGATTAGTTTGAACTTAGGGTTAGGTGGTTGGGATTGGTTATGTTAGCATGTGTGAAGGGGTTGAGTTGAGTTAGAACTCAGGGTTAGGTGGTTGAGATAGGTTAGGTTAGGGGTTAAAGGGAATATTAATGAATGAATTAAATGATTTAACATATTCATTCAATAATAAGAGGAATAAGGATTTAATTAATTACTAAGGTATTGGTTGCTTTTAATAATTCATCAAGACTATAGCCAATTAATTGAATTAATTAGGGCTAGGGGATGACATAGGTCAATTAGGCAATGCTTAATTAATTAGCTGATATGTCCTAGAAGGCACTAAATATGATTGATTAAGGTAATCAAATTTAGGTGTCTACATCAGTATCATTAGCTCTGTTCTTAGCTAGGTAACACGCTTTCTTTCCTTTGTCCTTGTAGTCTTGAGTATCTCTTCATTCAGACTGTCAGTTTCTTCGATAATCTCTATTATCACCTATATAAAACTTCTTCTCATATGTTTTGTCATTACTTCTATCATCTTTTCTTTTGTTTGGACATCTTGCAGTAAAGTATCCAACCTCTTTACAATTAAAACATACAAGTGGTAATTTACCTTTGTATCTACCTTTGCCTCAATGCAATCTTCTTTCCATTAGTACTTCAATCTCATCAAGTCCTTGATCCTCATTATCACTGTCACTATCATTTCTAATAGCATGTCTATGACTTGACTTACTTATTTTCAAAGAATATTTGAATGTAGATTCTATAGATGGTAAGACACTATTATCAAATTTATTAATCTCAAATGAAATTAGTCTACCAATCAGACTATCTAGAGTAAACTGTATTGTTTGTAACTGATCTCATTTCCTGAATAGTAGAAACTCTAATAGCATATACATGTAGTAAGGTTCTTAAGATTTTACTTACCACTGTCTCCTCTTCAAGTACACCTCCAAATCATTGGATAGCATTGAATACATCTTTAATTTTGCAGCTATACTAAGTGATATTTTCTCCTTCTTTCATCGTTAGGTCATCAAACCTTCCTCTTAGGATTTCTACCTTGGCTCTTAGTACATTAACATCTCATCCATGTACTAGCTTCAACTTATCCCACATTTTCTTTGCAGAGGTGTAGGTTTTGACATCTTTAAACCTAGCATCAGAGAGTGATGATGCAAGTTCTTATCATCATGCAATTATGCTCATGATTTTCTCTTAACTGCTCAAGAGTATGAGGTCATTTAGGCAACACATATTCAATATCAAGGTGTTGAGTAACATCACTACCAATACCTAATAGGTGGATTCTTATTCTTCTTTGCCATGATGCAAATTTGTCTTTATTAAACTTGGTCACATCTTGTTTGTTCATCTTGTGATCTTTTGCTTGAGCTGTTAAACTCCTTTTCTAAGCACACAAGCTCTTATACCAATTGTTAGTAATAACTAAGAGGGGGGCAGGTGAATCAGTGACCTCAAAATATTCCAATTAATCAACCCAAAAACTTACCACCACAATATTAAGCCTTTAGTTATCTTCAGTCCTATAAGATGAATGCCTTCAAATATACTTATTAAATAACTACTGCTCAAAGTGCTCTGTTAAACCTTATTCTTAATTTTTACCGAATAGTAGTCTTTCAATTTACTAAATGACAGTAAATAACTTAGTGTATACTAATCAATCCAGATTAGTTATGTGAAATGAAAAACACTAAAGTAATGAATTATAAACATATTGATACATGGATTTTTAACCTGGAAACCTTGTTAAGGGAAAAACCACTTGGGATCGGTAACCCAAAATTTTCACTCTTCTGAAGTGAGATCGGTGAAGAGCTAACCTTGTTAAAGGTTACAAACACACTGTTAGGTGTGACCTTGTTAGAGGATTTGAAAGTTTAGTTTGCCACTTGGTATTGGGCATCTCTATGCTACCTTCCTTGTCCAAACTCTTCTGGTTTGTCAAATGGTATCTGGTATCTCATGATATCTTCATGATCAAACTTTTTGATACTCCTTGGGATGTATCTCAATATAGAAAGGATCTTTAAATCCCACTCGGTTAAGAGACTTTCTAAATCAATGGTTAAATTGAAATAGTATGATTTTTTCACATATACAACTTATACTTTCATATTTTCATATCTATTGTAATCTCATTAAATAGTTTGATCAATATATATTTTCAATACCTTTGCTCCACTTTTGTTTCTTCTCAGTAATGCTATGCTCTATTGCTCGGTGTCCATAGAAATCTTTAGCTCTTTCCTCAACTTGATTGATTAGGATTGTATGAAGTTTTTCTTCATCAGTTTCTCTTCAGCATCCTCTTTTTCATTCACTCCCCTTAATTCATAATGAATTAAGTTGTCTCTTTATAGACATGATATCACTATTTCTAGGTTATTGATTTTCTTGATCTTGGTGTGATCCGCAATCTTAGCCAATCCTGATTTAAAGCATAACTCCTATTTTATCTCCTAGAAATCTTATTGCCAACTAGACAAAATGACTTTAAATACTTTACTTATCTCTGGCTTTATCTTGTCAATAAAAATAATGATAACTACTAGTTAAGTCTATATTTAGCTCTGCCAACTAGATATTTTGTCATTTCTAAACTTTAGTTAAATTCTATGTTTTAACTCTTTGATAGCTTTGGTCAACACTCTAGTTCTCTTCGGGCTTCTTCTTTGGGGTTGTTTGTCCGTCGGGGTTGTCCATCCTTTGGGCTTCACTGCAAAGTTATGCTCATCGATTAACACTGTAATTCTGAACATTGGTAATGCTTGTGATTCTTTTCTTTGGTAATTCTCATTCATTTTTTTTTTATTAAGCATCATTGTGACTTAAATTTGGGTGATCTTTGTCCATCGGGTTCCACTAGCCGTCGGTGTTTGTAGTCACTTAGTAAATGCTTGTCTTTTATGCATTACTGAAAGCATAATCTTTATCTCTTTGATTCTCTGAAGTCTTTGAAATTTTGATTATAACCGATTAGATTATATCAAGTTGACATCAATGATAATACAATCCATTAACTTATTTAGTGTCTTGCATTATCTTTCTTCATTTCACTAATCAACTTAACATCTTTAAACATTCAATTAGTTACATGTCATTAATAATACATAGTCCCTGTTAAAGGACAATCCTATTAGGATTCAAGAGAGACAATAGGCTCACTACCCAGGTACACTACCCAAATATGAAGGGTAAATCCACCTTCTAGACTCACTATTTGAACTATAGATATATGAGTAACAATGACCAGTGAACTGACTGATAGCAATTATACTCCAAGATCCATAATCCACACTAGTCATCCTCTAAATACGTTTCATCATTATAGTCAGCCTCAAATAGATCTTCAAAAGATCACATGGTTCAAATGAAATCACCAAGAACATATCGACCCATAAATCATAAGTAACATTATCAAACATGTCTTCTACCATGCATTAAGCTCAAAATTCATAAATTGTACTCACATCCAAGTTATCTCCAAACCACAAAGACCTACTCTGTCATTGTTCTATGTCATTGTCATGTACCCAATCTTCACCAAAACAACTGTAATGTATGTCAATAGTAAGATCAATCCAAGAGACCTTAGATATAATATCATTGCTCATCCATGTATACGTCTCCATGCTCGCATACTCTAAAATCTCGTACAATGTCTGTACACTTCTACCAGTCTTCCCTGTACCAGTGATAACCAGATTGTCTGAGAGTTTAACTAAAACATATGTTGACATCAGTGAAAAACATGAATGTCAACACCTCTCAAATAAAAAATTCCAACACAAAAAAGGGATATGACACTCATGCACAAGGTAATCAAAGAAATGAATGTCTAAATAAGTCAAAAATCTAAAATGAAGATGAAAGTATTCATCAAGTTTATGCAACAAAAATGTAATTAAGATATTTATAAAGAATAATTATATATGAAACCTAATGAATAATATGAGAAGAATATCTAGCTACCAAATTAGAATGGAAATTGCATGCTTTGAGTTCATCAAAATGTAACATAGGTGAACCTAGATATCTAAATGTGTAGTGTGTAGCAATCTTATGATGTTAAGATTGACCAATGCACTACATACAAATTATATTTGGACACCAAATAAGAGTGTAAATATAAGGACATCAAGTTTACCAAAATATAACATAAAAGATTAGGATAAGATAGGTGGTGAGGCTCACTAGTGTGATATAGGACATAAGAGGGGTTATTTTTAGGCAAACTAGTGAACTTAAGCCCTATCTTCTTTGTTGCATTGGAAGGAGGATGACCCACTAGGATCAAGAAGGCTTAAGCATTAAGTAAAATAATCCTTCACTATAATTGAGGCTACTTATGAGAGTATGATTGATTAATGCAATATTTAAGGATAGAAATGATGAAAAGATGGATTTTAGAGTACACAGATAGGGAGAGAGAGAAGATAGACCAATTCTCTAACAAAAAATAGAGTCCATAAGTTGTAACTAACTTGCAGTTTTAGTTTGATACTATTTTTGAGGGAATATGGTGAGTTGGTCAACTTGTTCTCATAACTAGGCTAACAAGCTCAACTTTTTCCCTCTACTTTTTGACAATTTCAGTTTTCAACTATAGTCGAGGTCCTATACTTTTCAAATTTGATCCCATAACTAGTGCAACCTATTTTTCACAAACAAAAAGAGAGAAAATATTTGATAGAGAGGGGTTTTTCTCAATCAACCCCTGATTGAGGAATCAAACTTGAAATTGAAAAATAATATGTCTAAATAGAAAGCATGCTAATGTAAAGTAGAGGCTAGATATGAAAATGTAAATGATTATACCTTCATAAATGGACTTGGTGTCACAATGTCTATGAATATATTTGAAGTAGATTGAATGTGGTTGTAGGATCTAGAATTGTATATAATAATCATGTTAGAATGAATTTAGAATAACTGAGAGGGGGGTGAATCAGTTATCCTCAGGTCTAGATGTGCCCATTTAAAAATTTATACCAATTTGAACAACTCAGATCTGCTCGGCAGCAATAACATAAAACAACAACATACATATGTAGTTTACTGTTTAGATGTAATCAGCAAGTAGAAACTTAGCAGTAAAACTCAACATAAACATTCACACAAGTTAACACTAGAATTTTAACACGGAAACCCAATATGGGAAAAACCACCAATAACATGTTATCAACTTTTCACTCTTCTGAAGTGAGCTCTGTTAGGAGCCAACCCTATTAAAGGTTACAAAACACACTGCTAAATGTGACCTGGTTAAGGGATTTAATCACCCTATCAGGAGTGGCCTTGTTAGAGGAATTAGAACATTCCACATGAATGTCACCTTGCTAAAGGATTTATACAATGACTGTTAGGTCAACCTGGTTAAAGGATTTTGATTGATACAATGGTTAGAAATTAATTAGTAGGTGTCATCTGATACATACAACTTACTTTGAAAATCCAGATCCAATTTTGCTCTAATGCTAATTCACTGAGTGGCCTCCATTCTCATTTCAATCTTTAGATATGCTTGGAAATCCTTCAAGAAATCACTCTTGCAACTCTCTGCTTCTCTGTTCAGCCTTCTCTGCTAGATCATTCCAATCAGTCAATTAACTATGCAATCCTCTTGCATACTCTACATACATCAAGAATATCCTCCTGAGGTTATCTTATATATCTTTCATCTAGATCAGGTACATCTTTTTCCAATTAATCAAGATCATAGATCTTATGTTAGGTCAGATCCAACAGATCCTTCCATCATTACATTTAATTTTCTTCTCCAATGCAATCACTAATTAAATCTTTGATCCATGCATTAATTATGGTTACCCCTACATTTACATAATGTGGATCAATTGTGCTTATCCTTAATTAACTTTACATATCCCAATAAAATCAATTATGTCGACCAAAGATCTCAAATCTCAACAATTACCAAAATAATACTGCTCTGCCAACAATGTGTTCTTCCACTCGGTCATCACTAGTTTTCATGGAAATTTACTAGCACTTAGTCATCCCTGACTTTTCTTGGCACAAACTATTCATAGTAAACTGTCATCGAAAGATAAACAATACATTAATTTTCCAATGTTCCAATTGATCAAGTACCCTTATGATTTCACATAACTCAACCATTCCACTTGGTCTTCTTGTTAAATCTCCTTTATCAATCAATAGATATAGTACTCAAACAGATAGCAATAGTCTCACCAGTTAAGGTTTGATATCAATGGAAAAACAACAATTGTTTCCCTTGTATCTTTTCAACAATCTCCCTCTTTGGCATTGATGGAAACACTAAACAATAAAACAATAATTTTCTACCATAGTTACCATACAATCAAAAAATTCTACCTGTGTTCCTTGATATGAACAAATTTTTATTAATGTCTTTAGCTTCATTCTGATTCTCATCTTGTAAAACATTTCTCCCTCTATGTCTGTAATCACACTAAAATATTTCTGTGTCTATTCATCTGTAGACTCCCTCTTTCATTAATCTCTTCCCTTTTTTTTTGTAATCTCAATCTCTTTTTTTCACAGTATAGTAAACTCTCCCTTTTTATCTTCTTTTCTGTAATCTCTCCCTCTTTGAAAACAATGCCAAAGATGTTGACATCTTCATCATACAAATTCTTCTATTCTAAACTCTGTATCATGATGTTCTTGTCATCTTGCCTATGATTGATCCTCTTTTATGTCTTTGTCTGTCTTTCACATCTTTAGGTAGCATCCTAAAGTGCAAAAACCTGTGCATCAATGTGTCAAATATTATGAATATAACATTTGATGCAACAGTGTCATTCTAAACTAATTAGCCTTAGTTAGGGGAATCACCCCTAATTTACCTCACAGATACTCATGAGCATCTTTGGGTAGTGCCTTTGTAAATATGTCTGCTAACTGTTCTTTAGTATTCACATATTCCAGTCTCACTTCTTTCTTCTGAACTAGCTCCCTCAAGTAATGATACTTGATAGCTATATGCTTTGTCTTAGAGTGCATTGCAGGGTTCTTAGAAATATTAATGGCACTCATGTTATCACAATATATGAAAACTAGTTCTGTGATCTCTTCTTTCATACCTTTCAGTAGTATCTTCAACCACACAATATTAGATAATTAACTACTGCTGCTACATACTCGGTTTCAGCTGTAGATTGTGAGGTGCAATTCTATTTCTTTCTTGTCCATGAAACTAATCTTTTTCCTCGAAGAAATTCTCCTCCTGTGGTGCTTTTTCTGTCATCCACATTTCTAGCCCAATTAGAATCAGCATAAACTCTGAGCTCAAACTTATCATTCTTTTTGTAATACAGACCATATTCATTTGTTCCTTTCAAATATCTCAGAATCATTTTTATTGCCATCATATGAGTTTTCTTGGGATTGGAAAAAAATCTTACAACAATACCAATAGCCAGTGCAATATCAAGTCTACTGTGTACAACATATTGTAGCTTTCCAATCATTGATCTATAAAGGGTTTGATTCACTTCTTTTGTATCATAATTCTTTGTTAACTTCTATCTAGTAGCCATGTGTGTACTCACTGGTTTTGAATCTTCCATTCCAAAAGTTTTTAGTATTTCCTTGATATATTTTGATTGAGTAATATAGATACCATTCTTCATTTGATATATTTGTAAGCCAACAAATTTTTTATCTCACCAAACATAGACATTTAAAATTCAGTTTGCATCTCCTTTGCAAATGCTTGGAATGACACATCTTGTCCACAAAAGATAATGTCATCAACAAACATTTCAGCCAATAAAGTACCTTTACTTTGCTTTGTCTTCAAATATAGGTTTTTGTTGTCATTTGTTCTTGCAAATCCAATCTTCATCAGATAATTGTGCAATCTCTCATACCATGCTCTTGGTGCTTGCTTCAATCCATATAGCACTTTGTGTAATCTGCAAACCATATTCATCTTTCTTGGGTCTACAAATCCATCAACTTGTTCAATATATACTTCTTCTTCTAATATTCCATTTATAAATTCTGACTTTACATCCATCTGATAGACTTTAAAACCTCTGTAGGCTGCATATGCAAGTAAGGTTCTTACTCCTTCCAATCTTGAAACTGGGGAAAATATTTATCCATAATCAATTCCTTCCTCTTGTGCATAACCCTTGCATACATGTATAGCTTTGTTTCTTGTTACCTTTCCATGTTCATTCAGCTTATTTCTGAATAGCCACTTAGTACCAATTACATTTTCATCACTTAGCCTAGGTACAAGTGTCCAAGTCTTATTCTTCTCAATCTTTTCAATTTCTTCATTCATGGCTTGTATCCATTCTTCATTGTCTAAAGCATCTTTTACTATTTTAGGCTCAAAATCACATAATAAGCATGTATCTTCTCTCAACTTACTTCTTTTTATAACTGTAGAACCTTTTGATCCTATGATTTGATCAGGTTTATGGTGTCTCCTTACATACTTTGCTAGAGTAGGTTCTTTTTCTACTTCAAGTTGATCATTCATGTCCAATTCAGGTTGATTCTGTGACTCAGCATCTCCATCAGATAGCTTGGCAATTACCTCCTATTTCTCATCAACCTCATTCTGTGACTCAGCAGGTACTAGCTGTTGCTCGACAATTTCATTCTCATTTTCTGGTAATGTATTAGAATCTTCCTCATCCATATAGACAAATGATTTGTAACTCTCAGGTTCCTGTGTGCTTCCATCTTCATTTCTTTCTGCATACTCATCAATTTTAGCATTTGCACTTTCTACAATTTTGTTAGTGTTAGAATTCAAACACTTATATGCCTTACTCTTCATTGAATAACCAAGAAATATTCCTTCCTCGCCTTTAGCATCAAGTTTCCCATTTCTGTTATCCTTCAGTATGAAACATTTTCTTCCAAAAACTTTGAAATATTTTACATTAGGTGCATATCCATACCATAGCTCATAAGGTGTAGCATTAGTACCTTTCTTGAATTGTACTCTGTTTAGGGTATAGACTATTGTACTTATGGTTTCTCTCCAATATTTCTGTACAACATTTTTCTCCATCATTAGTGTTCTGGCACAATCCATGATAGATATGTTTCTTCTCTTAGCAATACCATTCTGTGGTGGTGTCCTAGGTGCAGACATCTATCTTTTTATCCCTTGGTCATTGCAGAACCTTTTAAAATCATTAGAAATAAACTCACCTCCTCTGTTAGATCTTAGACATTTTAGATTTTTACCTGTCTCCTTTTCAACTTTTTCCAAGTACCATTTAAATAACTAGAACGCATCAGATTTTTCATTAAGAAACATAACCACCATCATTCTTGAGTAATCATCAACAAATAGAATAAAATATTTGTCTCCACAGTAACTTTTCTCACCAATGGGTCCACAAAGGTCAGTATGAACTAATTCCAATATTTCCTCAGAAGTATGATTTTTGCTCTTGAAACTAGACTTAGTCATCTTTCCCAATTGATATTTCTTACACATTGCATTTTTAGGTTTCTTTAACTTAGGCAGCCCTCTAACCTTTTTCAATTTGCTTCTGCTTACCAAGTTATCAAAGTTTACATGACACAACCTTTTATGCCATAACCAAACATCATTATATTGTGCAAATAAGCATGTCTCATTAGCTAAATCCAGATAGAACAAGTTAAATTTAGTCTTCTCACCACCTCCAACTAGTTCTGCATTGGCATCGTAGATCTTTGCTTTCGTGTGATGGAACTCAACTCTGTAACCAGAAGTATTCAACTGTGCAACACTCAATAAATTATATTTAAGATCATCAACCCAATATACATTGTCACATCTAATCTTGTCAGTCAAGTTAATTGATCCTTTCCCTTTAACAAGACATGGTGCATCATTACCAAATTTAACATAACCACCATTACACTGATCTAGTGTCTCAAATTTATCTTTATCACAAGTCATGTGATGTGAACAACCACTGTCAATAATCCGATGGTCACCTTTACTCATATAAGAAATTAGTGCAGTTTTCTCATCATCATCATAATCCTCTTTCATAGAAACATACACAAGTTCTATATCATTTTCATCAGAATTGTTAGAATCATTGTCAGAAGCTTCTTCAGCTATATAACAAGATTTCTTACCTTTGTCTTTGTAATCCTTATACCTTCTAAAGTATTGGTCATCCTTTATATCTTTGTACTTGTTGTCCCTTCCTTCATCTTTGTCATTCTTATCAAGACATCTAGCAGCAATATGACCAACTTTGTTACATGAAAAACATATGATAGGAATTTTACCTTTGAATTTTCCTTTTCCTCTAGATAGTCTTTTTGCCATGAGTGCTTCAAGTTCTTCCAAATCATCATTTGTCATGTTTCTATCACTGTTCATACATTTATTTCCTTTCTTTGATTTGTTAAGGACCAAATGAGATCTGAATGCAGATTCAATAGCTTGTGGAGTGTAGTTATCAAAATTTGACATCTCAAATACAGTAAGTCTATCTACCAGACTTTCCAAAGTCAAATTATTGTTAGGAGTACATCTCAACTCTTGAATTGCAGAGACTCTAATAGCATATATAGGAAGAAGAATCCTCAATACCTTTCTCATAATGGTGTTATCATCAATGGCTCCCTTAGCTCCTCTGATAGCATTTACCACTTCCTTTATCCTACTATAATATTGAACTATATTTTCTCCTTCTTGCATTTTCATTTCATCAAACTTTCCTCTTAAGCTTTTAGATTTGGCTCTTAGCACATTTGTGTCACCTCCATAGATGGTTTCTAGGGTATCCCACATTTTATTTGCAATTGAACAATTCTTTATGTCTTCAAACTCATGATAGTCCAGCGATGATGCAATCTCCAACATTGCTTGATTGTGTTCTTCCTTTTCTCTTAACTGTGTAGTTGTGGCAGGTGTAGTGGGGGATACATAAGCATTTTCAACATAGTGCTTAGCTGAGTCACCAATACCAGCCAGATGCAACTTCATCAAACTCTACCATGCAGGGAAGTTATCTTTGTTCAGCTTTGGTACCTCCTTCTTATACATCTAGATCTTTTTCTCCAAGTACCTTCAAACTATATTCAAGAGACCAAAGCTCTGATACCAATTGTTAGAATGAATTTAGAATAACTAAGGGGGGGTGAATCAGTTATCCTCAAGTCTAGATGTGCCCATTTAAAAATTTATACCAATTTGAACAACTCAGATCTTCTCGGCAGCAATAACATAAAACAACAACATACATATGCAGTTTACTGTTCAGATGTAATCAGCAAGTAGAAACTTAACAATAAAACTCAACATAAACATTCACACAAGTTGACACAAAAATTTTAACGTGGAAACCCAATATGGGAAAAACCACCAATAACATGCTATCAACTCTTCACTCTTCTGAAGTGAGCTATGTTAGGAGCCAACCTTGTTAAAGGTTACAAAACACACTGCTAAATGTGACCTGGTTAAAGGATTTAATCACCCTGTTAGGAGTGGCCTTATTAGATGACTTAGAACATTCCACCTGAAAGTCACCTTTCTAAAGTATTTATACAATTATTTTCAGGTCAACCAGGTTAAAGGATTTTGACTGATACAATGGTTAGAAAGTAATCAGCAGGTGTAATTGATACATACAACTTACTTTGCAAATCCAGATCTAATTCAGCTCTAATGCTAATTCATTGAGTGGTCTCCATTCTCATTTCAATCTTTAGATCTTCTTGGAAATCCTTCAAGAAATCACTCTTGCAGCTCTTTGCTTCTCTATTCAGCCTTCTCAGCTAGATCATGCCAATCACTCAATTAACTATGCAATCCTCTTGCATACTCTACATACATCAAGAATAATCTCCTCAGGTTATCTTATACTTCTTTCATCTAGGTCAGGTACATCTTTTTCCACTTAAGCAAGATCGTAGATCTTATTGTTGGAAAGTTGACTCCCAAAGGATATATGACTTATTTTGTGTTTTCGTTATGGCAACAAAGTCATATTAAGTTATTGTCAAGAAAGACAAAATGACTAAGTATGGAAAATAGGGTAGACAGAGATATACAGTGATCAACACATCAGCGCACGTGCAAGAGATTGAATTAGAATATGCATGCTTAGATATATGTTCTATGACATGTGTACATACTAAATCCATATACACATAGTATGAAATGATAGTATAGATAAGCTACAGGAAGAACAGTACTACTACAGTTCATAAAATAGAGCATGGAGCCGACTTATGTTTTTGGTTCAGCGTGAATTGTTTTGTTGTGTAAAGGCCAAGTGCCTTTGATTATATGTTTGTAATAATGTCTTTAGTCTTGTTGTAAACACGCTTAAGCCAATTTTTTTGGAAGTGTTGTGTATTATGTTTTTAGGGCCGAATATAGTCTTGTTTTGAGTCGCATCTATTCAGACATGAACATATAAATATGTAATGTAAATGTATATTACAAGTTTCAAAGAATATGCATGAAAAAGACATAGAAGAGTAGTATAGTGAAGTTAGTATGAGATAAATCTCTTTAAGAGAGTAAGAGCATCAGCACATAAATGGAACCGATCAGACAACAGTATCAACACAACAGTTAATTTTTGATATAGTGTATATCAACTATCAGAAGGTTGTAGCCTTCATCTTATTGGGTAGTGAGCTTAGGAAGTGAGCCATACACCTCTAACAGGGTTTTTTAATAGACTACTAATAGGGTCATTGTACTTGGATTGTAAAGACTACTCCTAACAGGGCAAAGGAACTTTAACAGGTTCATTATACTAGTGAAATATTTGTGGGTACTAATTCCCACCAGGTTTTTCCTCTGATCAAGGTTTCCCTATAATCATATCATGTGTTATGAGTTCTTATGTTAAGCTTCATTGAATGTATGTTTGATTTATGTCTAAAGTGCTGAAATATAATTAATAGACAAACATTGATTCACCCTCCCCCCCTCTTAGTGTTTCTAACAATTGGTATCAGAGCTTTGGTCCTCTGAAAGAAAGTTTAACCACTTGAGGAGATCATGGACTCAGCAGAAGAAAAACATTTGATAAAGAATCTTGAAGAAGCTCTTGAAGATCTTGATAGATCTAAAAAAGAAAATGAAGAACTTAGACTGAAAGTTGATGGCTCACAAATGCTTATCAAGAAATTGAGAAAATATTTGAAAGATTGTTCTACAAGTGATTTGGGGGTAATGGTCTAAAATCTGAATGAAGAGAACATGTCTCTGAAAGATAAAATTGAAAATCTGGATGAACAGCTAATAGATAGTCAAATTTCTATTGAAGAAAAGATCAAAGAAAACAAACAATCAGAAGATGAACTTTTGCAAGCAAACATGAAAGTCTTGGAATTGGAAAACATAAAGAAAAAGATGAAATCTAAATTAATAGAAGCAAAGAATAAGATTGATAAACTCCACACAAGTTTTGATTTACTTCAATCTCAGCTCTATGCACAAAAGCTAGAAGGTGGCACTACTGGTGTTGGATATGGTGTAGCACAAGTTGAAATCAATTCATTGAAAGAAAGAAAGAAAGCTCATGAAGCATCTTCAAAAGCAATGAAAGTTGAAAATGTTACAGAAACTAAAACAGATCCACCCAAAGGAGAAATCAAGAAAGTTAACAGAACTTGTTATGCATGTATAAATATGGGCATTTGGCAAGAGATTGCAAAGAGGTAAGACCTTTCAATGGTTATTGTTACTGCTGTAATAAGTTTGGTCACAGGGCTATACATTGCAGAAAAAATCAAAGAAATCAGTCACAACACAATCAGAGAAATCAGCCTCAAGGAAATTTGTAGAACATTACATGTCAGATATGTAATTACAATGGACACACACCAAAGTAGTGCAGCATGATGAACAAAAACATCAGACCTCCTATCATTTGTCACACATGTGGAAAGGCTAGACACATCTCAAGGTTCTGTAGATCCTGAACTCAAAAACAAGAGGATACAAATAAATCACTATTTGAAGAAGTAGGAGAAGTCAAGTTTGTTCAAGAAAAAGAAGATTTAAGTAAAATTTGGGTTGAAGTGAAGAAGGACAATGTAGAGAACAAAGTAGTTGATGCATCCACAGTGGATGCATCCTCTACTTCTGGTTGAATAAACCTTCTTGATCTTAGGGGGAGCTATTCTATCTTGGAACCCCTATGTAGCTGGTATACTCACCTCTAAGTAGACACATATGGATCCATGCTTATGATCACATGATATAGTAGTATGCATACACACATTGTCTATAATGCATTTTGAATAAAGTTTGAGACTCTCTGTGAAAACTACGTACGGTTGCAAACATTAAATGTAATAATTTTTATAAAAAGATGTAAATGTTTGATCTTCTTCACATTTGCATTCGAGATCATAGAATGTGGAGAGCACAGTAGAATTGAGCATCAAAGCACAGAAGCACAACAGATTTGGTGGTTAAGGAAATGGATAAGAAGTTGGAACAGAACCCTAGCAGTCATGTTGTTTTGAATTATCGTGAAACCCTACTTAATCAAGTTCCAATTAAGTATGGCAACCCCAATCATTTTTTACACTGCTGAGAGGAAGAGATTTGTCTTTAAGAAGCATCCATTCAATTCTATTCTAGATGATGTTGAAGGAGCATTCTCCAAAACTCCACTCAGAGTCATGCACATGGAAGATATTCATGCATACATCTACTGCAAGAAGGAAACAATAGGAGATAACAACATAGCTACTCTTATGGGATCCATGATGAAACCAGACTACTCTTTCAAGGATGAATTCACACATCTGACTGATAACCCTATATTTGAGTACTCCAATGCACACAAGTTTTATGAACCAGAATGGGTGAAGATATTACTAAGATGAATACATGATGACCTTTTCTGGATTGGTGAGGTTCCTGTCTGAATCACTTCTGACCTAATCCATGAATTAACTGGACTTCCTAAGACTGGACTAGTTCTTCCTACTGGAAAGGATGTCAAGAAGCAAGTTGAATAGGTTTTCTTATCTAGAAGTGACAATCACGGTATGACAGTTGATCCTATCAAGGAAGATGACATAAAGCTTCTAACTATGATACTTGGTTACAAGTTCCATCATGCAAGCAGACTAAATAGTGTGTCAGCAGCCATAGTTCTAGTAGCTATAAGGATGGTGAAGGATAACACTTAGTACAATCTATGTGAGATATTGCATGCTCAATTGATTGACAACATTCGAGTTATCAAGCATGACAATAACAAGATATTCAGGTTTGGGTCTGTGATCATCTAATTGTACTTCCACATTGTTGGTAAGGTTGCAAATCTTTACCTAGATAGAAGCAAACCTACAATGTCTCAGATTTCACTTAAAGCCACATCAGAGAGCAGTGTGAAAGATGCCATGGACATGGACATTAAAACATTTAGGATCAAGATGCGGAAAAGTTTCAGATTATCTAAGAAGATAGTTAATAAATATAAGGAGACCATATGTTTCATGGTAGAAACAAATTGCACTTGTATGGAGGCAGTTGAACCTAGAACCAAATGGATTCACCCACTTGGTTATGAAGTGGAGGAACATGTGTTAGAAGGATATGCACAAGTTCTCTTGTTTGCACCCAAAGATCCTAATGAGCCCAGGTGGGGCACTTACAGAGAGAAGACTAATGAAGTTGATTTTGTATTATACAGTGCTGATAACAAAAGGAAGGCATCCAAAATTACATCTAGCATCCTAAGAGTTCATGGAGTCAATCAAGAAGACTTAGATAAAGCCAAGGAAGCTAAGATTGAAAAATAACTTGAGAAGACTGATGACATCCAGAAGAAGAAGAAGAAAGTAAAGAGCACCTCTGCACCCTCTACCACCATTGACCTAGACTCATCTCCACCTTCTATACCAAGAAAGAAGTCTAAATGAAGGAAGAAAGCACCCACAGGTCACCCATCCTCAAGAACTACACTGAGAAAAGTAAGAAATACTCAAGCTCCTCCTGAAGTAGGATTTAGACCTATTCTAAATGTCCTAAAGAACAAGATTGTTAATGAAGGAAGACTAGATGCAATTGCTAAGGTTTATGACAAGAATCAAGACATAGATAAATCTGAGATACATTTTATGATCATCTCTCATATGATTAAGTTTAAGAAATCAGTTCTAGAACTCAAGACAATGATACCTGATAAGTTATGGAACATACTGGAAATAATGAAGAGACATGAAATTGAAGAAGATATGAGGATAAGAGAAGAAACATTGGATAATCTTCTCCCTGTATGCTCACATGATGAGAAGGCAATTCTGTTAGATCTGGTGAAGCCTCATCTAAGAACTAAGACAAGAACACTTCATATTA
>MU223614.1:5018072-5051893 GCA_018584345.1 Thuja plicata | reverse complement strand
GAAACATTGGATAATCTTCTCCCTGTATGCTCACATGATGAGAAGGCAATTCTGTTAGATCTGGTGAAGCCTCATCTAAGAACTAAGACAAGAACACTTCATATTATGAACAAGGAATATGAGTTAGCTGGGAAAGAGACAGAAAAATATTTTGCACAAGTGTTTATGGATAGACACATGTATCCATCAATGGTGCCTACAACAAAGGTAACTCCAACTCCTCCCAAATAGGTTACAGAACCAGTGATTCAAAGTGCACCTATGATAGGTCCACAGGTTTTAGTGCCCTCAATTTCAATAACTTCTGATACAACAAAAGACTCAGAAGATACTATAGTGGTTGATGATATCAAGATATCCATGACAACATCTAATAATGACATGGACAAAGTTGATAAAGCATTTGTAAGCATTGAAGAGATGTGCACTGATGATACATCTTTACAACAAGATGAAGTTCCCACCAGTGATCCAATAGACTTGAATAAAGAGAAAGATACTCAAGATAATGAGACACCAGTCAAGGAGATACCAGTAAAGAGTGAATGCATGGATACTAGTCAAAATACTATATTCACTCCATCCACTTTACCATCTACCTCATTGTTGTAAAGGTTAACTCCTGACTCTGCAAGTCTAGATGTGTGGGGAGAAGAAGACTTAATGAAGATCATCGTTCTATCTATGGAAAAATCCAAAGAGAAACAAGTTATGAGGAACCCTCTCTTCTTGGAATCAGTAAAAATCTTGAATGAGCTAGTGCCTGCAGACAAGAAATTAGCCAAAATTTAATTAGTTGAAGATGTCGACAACATTCTAACAAGCTTCAAAGCACACTTTATAGACCTAGTAGACTCTGCTACTAGAATTGCAGAAGATGAGTATAAAAAGGAGAGATTGAATGAATTGGTAAGGAATTTTACCTTAGACTTAAAATCTTTAAAGATTGGGCAATCTATATTGAAAGAGTTGGTAGCTAAAGGTAAGAAGGTTATAGAAAACTGCATGGATAGAGTGAAATTCACCTCTGAACATATCAAGAAGATAGAAGAGGTAGAGATCATGGTGGAAAGTATTAGAAAACATCCACCCAAGACATGAACATCTGTAATAATGTCTATCAAGGACAGTTGGACAAAATTGAAAAAGCAAAGTTCAAGATCAATAAGATAAGAATCAAGCAGACCCAACTGAGAAATGCTCTAGCGCCCTCTCTATCAGTTTTGGAAGATAACATCAAACATATTGATGCCACCATTGTCACATATGATCAAGGTCCCTGCATGTATCTGATAAAGATGGAGAAGTTAACATATGCCCGATGTGCCCATCTCCAAACAGTTGATGCAATGAAGGTATTCTGGCAGAAAGAGATCCAGTCTCTTCAGATTGTGTATCCATATGTATACTTGGAGTAAGTATCTAGAGACTTATAGTTTTGTACACCTTTGTCATTAATGTCAAAGGGGGAGCAATGTATGTATGTGTATATATGGGGAGTAATATATGTCAAGTTTTTTGTGTTAAGTCATTTTGAGTAACTTGGCCACATTCCTTTTTTTCTATTAATGACAAAGCGGGAGATTTATGGCAAGTTGACTCCCAGAGGATATATGACTTATTTTGTGTTGTCATTATGGAAAGAAAGTCATATTAAGTTAGTGTCAAGAAAGATAAAATGACTAATTATGGAAAACACAGCAGACAGAGATATACAGTGATTAGCACATCAGCGCATGTGCGAGAGATTGAATCAAAATATGCACGCTCAGATATATGTTCTATGACATATGTACATACTAAGTCTAGATATGCATAGTACAGAATGATAGTATGGATAAGCTACAGGAAGAATAGTACTACTACAGTTCAGAAAATAGAGCATGGAGCCGAATTAGGTTTTTGGTTCAGCGTGAATTTTTTTGTTGTGTAAAAGGCCAAGCACCTTTGATTATATGTTTGTAATAATGTCTTTAGTCTTGTTGTAAACACGCTTAAGCCAATTTTTTTGGAAGCATTGTGTATTATGTTTTTAGGGCCGACTATAGCCTTGTTTTGAGTCGCGTCTATTCAGACATGAACATATAAATATGTAATGTTAATGTATATTACAAGTATCCAAGAATATGCATGAAAAAGACATAGAAGAGCAATATAGTGAAGTCAGTATGAGATAAAGCTCTTTAAGAGACTAAGAGCATCAGTGCATAAATGGAACTGATCAGACAATAGTGTCATCCTAGCAGTTCATTTTTGATATAGTGTATATCAACTATCAGAAGGTTGTAGCCTTCATCTTATTGGGCAGTGAGCTCAGGCAGTGAGCCATACACCTCTAACAGGGTCATTGTACTTGGATTGTAAAGACTTCTCCTAACAGGGCAAAGGAACTTTAACAGGTTCATTATACTAGTGCAATATTTGTGGGTACTAATTCCCATTGGGGTTTTCCTCTGATCAAGGTTTCCTCGTAATCATATTATGTGTTATGAGTTCTTATGTTAAGCTTCATTGAATGTATGTTTGATTTATGTCTAAAGTGCTTAAATATAATTAATAGACAAACATTGATTCACCCCCCCCCTCTCAGTGTTTCTAACACTTATGTTAGGTTAGATCCAATGGATCCTTCCATCATTACATTTAATTTTCTTCTCCAATGCAATCACTAATTAAATCTTTGATCCATGCATTAATTGTGGTTACTCATGCATTTACATAGTGTGGATCAATCGTTCTTATCCTTAATTAACTTTACATATCCCAATAAAATCAATTATGTCAGCCAGAGATCTCAAATCTCAACAATTACCAAAATAATGTTGCTCGGCCAACACTGTGTTCTTTCGCTTGGTCATCACTAGTTTCCTTGGCAATTTACTAGCGCTCAGTCATCACTGACTTTTCTCGATACAAACTATTCACAGTAAACTGTCATCAAAAGATAAGTAATACATTACTTTTCCAATGTTCCAACTGATCAAGTACCCTTGTGATTTCCCATAACTCAACCATTCCACTTGGTCTTCTTGTTAAATCTCCTTCATCAATCAATAGATATAGTACTCAAATAGATAGAAATAGTCTCACTAGTTAAGGTTTGACATCAATGAAAAAACAACAATTGTTTCCATCGTATCTTTCCAACAATATTTCCAACAAATCAAGGATACCTTTCACAAATTCTTAGATCTACAAATACTTCTCAAATCTCCAATTTTTTTATGCTTGATGTCTCTTGTCTCAAGATGTTGAAGAGGTTGAATAACTAGGAGGGGGATGAATCATTTATTCCCACACAACTTTACAAAACTCTTTTTGTTGATTAATAATTAAACAATTCCAATAGCAACTTAAGATTTGTCAGTTTAGCACATTAAACATCCATAGAAAATATAAACATGTAATGCATAGGAACATTGAAACAAAGAACACCAGATTTTACATGGAAACTCCAAGATGGGTAAAACCACAGAGAAACTAATTCTCATGAAATGTAAAAACACCTATTAGGGTGATACTGATTAAGGTAATTTATTAAAAAAGATCACTGCTATAAATGCTCACTACAAGAAAGTTGACTGTCAGTTAGCTCACTGCCAATAAAGAGGCTCACTACCAATAAGGAGGCTCACTGCCAATACAAGGGCTCATTATTGGTACACAAGGGCTCGCTGCCAGAAGATACGAAATGAATAGAATCCACCTCTAAGATCTACATAATGTTATGCACAAACAGATATCTCCTTCACATGAATTCATAGTCACTTCACATATGCTCCATAGATATACCACACATATATTCACTTGTACATTCGTGTACTTACCCCGCATTCTTATCTTCATACCTTACTTATACAACACCATGAGATCCACCAGATCAGCCACACAATTTGAAATAGGTCACACCAACAAAAGGAATGAAATGAGGACCACCTTGACCAATACAACATGCCACACTACAACAACACCTTCTCCAAGGTACACAGTTCCAACAGTTATGAAAAACACATTACAAAACCAAATATGGGACCAAAAATACATCCACGTAGGATTGAGAAACAAATATAACACAATGTAGATTCCAAAGATGAAGACCCATCGGTAAAGATGCAAATCACTTCAACCAATATATCAGATACTCCAACCAATACAAAAGTCTATCGATACAAAACAAATGATACAACACTATGCCAATCATAGTAACCAATACAATCATAACTTGAGATATGAGTGTGTTGACATCAATGGAAACCATTAATGATAACACCATTTGAAAGCATCAACTTCACATTCTAACAATCTCCCCCTTTGTCATTGATGGAAATATTCATCAATAATAAAGAACATAAATAAATGAGGAAACTTCTCCCCCTTTGAAAATATTGACAAAGGACTAGAAAAAAATTCCCCTTACCTAAATACTCTTCTCCCCCTGAGAGGAAGCCTCCAAGCACCAATCCATAAAGATATAATTATTATACACTAAATTTTACACCCTGCTAAGCGCTTGAGCCTAACAATCTAGTATAACATAGGAATCACTTCTAGGTTGTGGGACCTTTGATAACTAAAGTGAAGCCTCCAGATTCTAGTTTGATTCCTCTTGGATAATCACCTTATTTTCTTTTAAACATGAAATTAAGCTTGGGAGGAAAAGGGATAGAATGATAACTACAAGGGAAATTACTAAAAAGAAAATTATCCTACTAGGTGATACACCAAAGGTAACATGAATCATAACACAGTGACCAAAACTAGCGTGAAACTCCTGAATCTAGAAGAACACAACTTTCTGAATAGGATTGCATAAGTATTTCATAAAGAGGTTTGAAATAGAAAGAGGCTATTCAAGGAAAGAGGATATTTCACAAACAATAGCATATCCAAGGAAATAGACACAGACTATGACTTGCAAACAAACATCCACTTCAGCAAATAGGCATAGGAATGAGACAAGATAACAAGGGATGAACAAAATCCACAAGATTATCTAAATCAAATCAGCCATAGTAGTGCACAAAGATGTAGAAAGAAAGAAGGCTCAAGAACTCCAAGATTTCTCTAATATTAACCACTATATTATGCTTCAAAAAAGAGAAATACAGACAAGTAAAAGCTTGAGGACAGAGAAAATGTCACAGAAAACCTTTGCTTAGTCTAGAATTCAATAAGAAATTACAACAAGATGAAAACCTGAGGGCAGAGAAGATGCCATAGAAAGTCTTGCATAAGCTAAAAAAGCTTCTAAAACTACTTATATACAACCTCCCCTAGCACATAGGCTTAGGATTCAATCCATCCAATCATTTAGAGAAGAATTAGGGTTACAATAGTTATTTAATAAACAATATAGAAATCCTAAAATAGTCAACTCTTCTCATTAATTCACTTAGAAATATCTCAAAAGATCGGATATGGCCATATATACATCTCCCATCACCATAAATTTGAGCAGAGAAGTCGGTTGATCCATCTACTCTATCTACAAGTTGAAAATGTCACCACCACCATGAAACCATAAGAAACAACATTTAAATATCTGAATTCAAAGACAAATGGTCATAGGTGGTGCAGAATGCCTGATCAATGACCCAAATTTGAATCTTTTTGAACTTTAAAACATGACCGTCGATTTGCCTTAAGAAACCCACGAGCACAGGATCAGATCTGCCAGGCGGCATGCAGGTGTGATGCCTTAATGGTTATCCTTCTTCATCTCTGTGATCAAGGCATTACACCCACTGTCTGATCTTCATGAACTTGCTTAAAATCTTTACTTTACCTTTGGCATTGACCCCAGGCTGACTTGAACATATGTCTTCAAGGTGTGATGCCTTAATGAGTAGATTTTGTACACTTTGGCATTAAGGCTTTATGCCTACTATAGGATGCAAATGAAAATGATCACAGATTAACCTTAGTGCAGATGGACCCAGGTTTTTGACAACCTGTCATGCATCACAATGGCACGTTTCCTTGAAGATTAACTATCTACATCTTGGCAATCAAGGGATCATGCAAACTATTGGATCTTTATTACTTGTTACGTCTTTACTGCCCTTTTCAACCTGTGACCCATGATGTCATTTGTGCCACATGTCATCATGGCTTGATGGATTGAACATTAGATCTTGATTATCTTAGCTTTAAGCCTTTAAGTCGACCATTTGATCAAACTGAACTTGATTGAATTTTACCTTATCTCTAACCCTAGCTAGGTCCAAGCTCTGACAACTTTCCACGCGTCGATAAGGCATAATGCCTTGATCATTAGATTTTGATAAAATTTTCTTTAAGGTTTTATGCCCACTATAGGATGAAATTCAACCTACTTAGATGTTAACTCTTTACCTAGCTCGACAACCGCATGCCCCACTTAGTCAGAAAAGGATTCATGTCATGCAGGCATAGTGCCTTGATGGATAGATTTTGATCACTTTGGCATCAATGATTTACACCGACCATTGGATCAAACTAAAAATGATCATAGATTAATAATCTAAAGACCCTGCATAAAGGTGACCCAATCGTCCATGTGGTGCAACAACTTAATATCTTAATGAATAGATCTTGAGCACTTTGTCTTTAAGCCATAACACTGACCACATGATCAAAATAAACTTGAATGATATTTAACTTGTCTCTAACCTCAACTAGCTCCACCAGGAACATGTGGCATCTTATCACTCACTCTCCATCCCTGAAAGAATATACCTTGATTTCATGTGAGTGAACGAAAACCATCGATCTTCATCTTTCCTTTCAATCACGTACTCACAGCACCTTTCTATCTTGATCTTGAACCTGCATGAGCGAGAAATGACCACACATAACCTGCAACACAGACCACATCACACACTCTCATAAAAAAATATTCTAAGTGGTTTAGCTCAGTGAGTAAGTGGTAACATAAAATCTCCTTTACTCGCATAGTCGCAAACTAAAAACCTTAAGGTAAAATTACATGGCGAGTGAGCGATAAATATTTCTGATAACACCATCACTTACTTGCATAGTCAAGCTAACATTCCACAAGACCTTCGCGACTGTGTGACTAATCATAAAAGGTAAGCGCTATGGAAAACTTAAAACACTTGAAGAACTGTGATCTTAAGTGGAGAAAAAGGTAATGAAGGATTATAACAGCCACCAAAGAGTTAGGGTTTTAAGGGATCTTTCATAGGGTTTTTTTTGCATATGAAGGGTTTAAAACCTGACCTAGAACATGTAGAGAGTCAGGACAGAGACAAGGAATCAGGCGTAGTAACATACAAGACAAAATTGCATAGGATAGGAAATTTGGGTAACATTTTTGGTGATTTCTGCTGAATGTCAGCCTACAAGACATATGAAACAATGGCCTATTGACATTTCATTGGGCATAGTAGTCTGCATTGAGCAGACAAAAAATTATGTGAAGGAAGGAAGGTTGAAACCAGGAGGAGGGACAATGAAACAAAATAGGGAAAAGGACTGTACAAGCATAAACAATAACTATGCAAAGCACTTTTAGGAAAGAAGAGAAAACTAACTTGAAAGCATAACAGAAAGTAGGAAACTTAATTACAAAGCTGGACAAACCTTAAAACAAGGCTTTAGGTGAACTCCATTGATAGAAATTGGTAAGGCCTCTCCTTCAAGAGTTGATAGCTGAAAAGCATTATGCTCCTTGCACTGAGTGATCACAAATGGAACTCCCCAAAAAGAGTGAAACTTGGTATGCCTTCTAGGCCTATATCTGAACTCATCCTATTTGAGGAATATATCCCCAACATTGAAGTTCCTTGATCTAGCTCTCCTATCAAAGCTCTTCTTGGTTTTCATCTGTTGGAACTCCATGACCTACATAGATTTTTCTTTGTTCTCTTCCAACTCCATGATCTGAGCATACCTTACCTGCAGAGGGTCTCCTTCTTCAAAGAGGACAAGTTGGGTAGCAAGGTCAAAAGCTGGTAATTCAGTAGAAATAGACAATCTAGCTTCCCTACCATAGACTAGCATGTATGGAGAGTTCCCAATGATCTTCTTGGGAGTGATCTTGTCTAACCATAAGGAATACTTTAGTTTAGAGTGCCAATCTCTCTAATTCTCTTGCAGAGTCTTCTTGATTATCCTGATCAGGTTCTTGTTTGTAGACTCTACCAAACCATTACCCTAGGGGTAATAATTGGAGCTTATGTTTAGGTAAACACCATGTTTAATTTCCCATTCACTGACTCTTAAGCCTATGAGAGAAATTGCATTATCTTATATAATAGAGTATGGGTTCCCAAACCTATAAATTATGTCATCGTAAAAACCCAAGATAACACTCTCATTTGCTTCTTTTAATGCAATAGCCTCAATCCATCTGGTGAAATAATCAATTGTGGTAATTATCAACTTATGGCCTGCACTAGATGGGGGTTTAATTAGGCCTATGAATTCAATGCCCCAGTTTATAAAAGGTTGGTCTATCCTAATTTGTTGGAGAGGCAAAGTTGAAAGCCTTTCCTTACCTACAAACATGGCACATTTCATGCATTTTCTTACATGATCATGACTATCCTTTAAGATATATCGCCAATAGTACCCATCCCTCATGATCTTGAAAGTAATATTCCTATGAGAGAAATGACCTCCAGAAGGTCCATCATGAAATTCATTTAGGACATCTACTACTTGTTCTGAATCAATGCACCTTAAGAGAACACCATTATGATCCTTTCTAAAAAGGATCATTAATAAACATAAAAGGGATAGATTTCAATCTATAATACCTTCTTTTTATTGAATCCAAGTTTGCAGGGCATCCTCCTATCTTAAAAAAATAAATCATGTTAGGGAACCAACCTGCTTCTTTGGCATGATCTTATGTTGAATGCACAACTAAGAATGCATTCACGTGTTCTTGATCTTTTGGAGTTTCATCTTTGGTCAATTGTAAAAAATACCTCTTCCTCTAACTAGCTTCGTTAATTGGATAAAAATGTCATATTCCATGACTCTGGTGATCCAACTAGCTCTTCTCTCATTTAGGTCCCTAGAAAGAAGGAACACCTTGACACTTGGATGAGTGACTCTCAATTGTACCTTACTATGATTCAATAGATGTCTTAACTTTTTAAGGATCTTCACGAAAAAAAGTACATGTTTCTCTACAAAAGAGTACCTATGTTCATATTCTTCCAAACCTTTTCTAAAGAAAGCAATAGGTTTCTCCAATCCTTCAGAGTTACATTGAGTTAACATTGCAGATATGGCATCAGAGCCTCCATAAGCATATAGAATAAATTCCTTACTAAAATCAGGATTCAGCAAGGTAGGAGCTTCTATCAGAGCCTCTTTAATGTCTTGGAAACTTCTCTTTCCTTATTTTCTCCAACAAAAGACTAAATTCTTCTTCAACATTGTTTTTAAAGGTTTGAATAGGTCTGCAATGTTAGGCAAGAAACACATGACAAAGTTAATCCTTCCTATGAAGGATTTAAGAATCTTCTTGTGAGGTGGTAGGGGTAGCTCTAAAATAGCTACAACCCTCTTAGGGTCCACTGTAATACCTTTTTTGGACACAATATATCCCAACAGTTTCCCTTCATGCACCACAAACACACATTTCTTGCGATTGAGGGAGATCCCAATCTCCCTACACATTTCAAATATTTTCCTTAGATTTTTGATGTGGTCTGCTTCATGTTTAGAATAAATAGTGATGTCATCTAAGTAGACCAATACAAACTTGTACATGAGGCTTTTGAAGGCCATATCCATAGCCTTTTGGAAAGTAGCACCTACATTTGACAAACCAAAAGGCATCTTTTGATAAGCCATGGTTCCCCACTTGATTTTAAATGCAGTCTTATATTAATCATCTTTATTAACTAGGATCTAATTATATCCTAAGTATCCATCCAGTAATGAGAAGCGTTCTCATCCACAGACACATTGAAAATTTTTCTCCATAGATGGAAATGGATGACAATCTTTTAGGGATTCCCTATTAAGGTCCCTAAAATCAACACATAGCCTCAGTTCCCCATTCTTTTTCCTAACAGGAAAAAGGTTGGATACCCAACTAGTATTCTTTACAGGGTAAATTATGCCACTCTCTATTAGTTTGATCACTTCTTTATGCATGAGTGGCTCAAGTTTGGGGTTAACAGGCCTTTTCTTCTGTCTGATTGGCTTGGCATTTGGCTCTAATTCAATGGTATGTTGAGCAAGTAATGGATTGAATCCCTTGAGGTCTTCATATTTCCAAGAAAATATATAACTGAATTCTTGAAATAATGGGTGTGATCTTGTCTCTCTGAATCAGTGTTCACTTTTTGAAACTTTAGGCTTTTACCTGGCTCTAGCTCTAAATCAGCATAGTGTTCTAGTGAACACTATGCATCTAGTGAACACTAGGAAGGGGCACAACCCCTACCTTCCCTCTGAGATACTTGAGTATGTATGCAATCTTCTCCTTTTTGGATACATACTCCAACTTTATTTTACCTTCTTCCACCTTTTCTCTGATTAAATGATATCTGATGTCAATATGTTTTTTTTCTGCAATGCATTAATAGATTTTTTTACATGCTTATCACTCTGGTATTATCACACATGATAGGAATTGGTCTATCAAAACTAATTCCTATATCCTACAATTTTTGTTTCATCCATAACACTTGAGCACAAGATGAGGATGCTACAATATATTCTAATTCAATAGTGGATAATGTTATATAATCCTTCTTCTTTCTTGACCAAGAAACTAATTGGGAGACAAAAAAGAATGCTCCACCACTGGTAATTCTTATGTTGTCCACACAACCCTCCCAATCTGCATCTGTATATTCTATCAGTAAAAAATAAGATTATGTAGGGTACCATAACTCAATATCTTCTATCCCTTTTAGATATCTGAAAATCCTTTTTACCACCATAACATGTGACTCTTTCGGTTCTTTCTAAAATATGGCTATCAAAAAAACTGCATACATAATATCAAGTCTGGTAGTAGTCGGGTATAATAAACCTCCAATCATCGACCTATACAAACTAGAAACTTCTTTTGATGATTCATCTTCCTTAGTCATCTTACTATCGATAACGATAGGAGTACAAACAAGCTTTAAATTTTCTAAACAAAACTTCTTCAGTAACTCTTTCACATATTTGGAGTGAGAGATAAAAATACCTTCATTGTTCTGACTGACTTTCAATCCATAAAATAAATTTAATTATCCTATCATTGACATTTCAAATTCCTTATGTATTTCTTCTTCAAACTTCTTGCACAAATCATCTTTTCCTCCAAATATGATGTCATCAACATACACAAAAATAACCAAGATCTTTTTTGAATTTACCTTGAAGTATAGATGGTTGTCAGTCCATCTTTTTTTGAATCCTTGACTGATGAAATATTTTTCTAGTTTACCATACCATACTCTAGGTGCCTATTTCAACTCCTATCTTTGTCTTTCGGTCTAGGCACAAGTTCCTAGTTCTAATTTAGTTCTTCCTTCATAGTACTAATCCACCTCTTATCATTACAATCCTCTACTACAGACTTAGGTTCAACTTCATAAATTAAACACAACAAAGCATGATCTTGTGTCACTTTACTTCTAGTAACAACACCTTTATTCTTATCTCCAATATTCTAATTTTTTGAATGATGTTTCTGTACATACCTTGGTTTCTTAGTGATGGATGTTGGTGTCACTGTCAGTTTAATGTCATCTTCTTCTTTGTTTTCTTCTTTTCTCTTTTATTTTGCATTAGATTCATACTCAACATGCCTTTAAATAACCTTCTAAAAATCTTCATCAACCTTCACATTCACACTTTCCATAATCTTGTTCAGGATTTTATTGTAGCGCCGATACACCTTTCTTCTAGAAGAATAGCCCAAGAATCTTCCTTCATTAGCCTTGCTATCAAATTTTCCAAAATTCTCTTCATCTTTCTGTATGTGATGTTTTCTACCAAAAATCTTGAAATACTTAACTGTCGATACTCTTCCATGCCATAACTCATATGAATTCTTTCCATAATTTATCTAGTATATAGCTCTATTGAGTGTATATAAATAAATATTAATTTCTTCTCTCCAGTAGATCTCTGATATATTTTCTTTTCTCAACATAGTTCTAGTTGTTTCCTGAATCGTCTGATTCATTCTTTCCACAACATCATTATGCTACAGTGTTCTTGCTGCTGAAAAATATCTCTTAATACCATTCTTCTCATAGTAACTTTCAAATGGATCAAATGTGAATTCTCCACCCTTATCAGATCTCAAACACTTAATGTTTCTACTACATTCAATTTCAACTCTAGCCTTGAATATCTTGAATTTCTCAAATGCTTCAAATTTATATCTAAGAAATGAAACCCATGACATCCTTGAATAATCATCAATGAATAGTATCAAATACCTTTCACCATGAAAACTTCATTTTTTAGTTGAACCACAAAGATCAGTGTGCAAAATCTCAAACACACTGGTAGAAGAATGATCTTTTTCCTTGAATGATTTTCTTATTTGTTTCCCTTCTTGAAAACTCTTGTAAATAATGTTTATGGTTTATGCAGTCTAGGAAAATCTCTCACTACATTATATGAGCTTATCTTCATCATATTATAAAAATGAATGTGACACATCATCTGATGCCAGAGTCAACTATCATCGGTCTGAGATAACAAGCAACTTCCTTCAGATCCTCCCTCTAACTAGTACATATTATTTCAAGTTATCTTCCCTATAACAATCAAGGCTTCATCTCTCTTCCTGATTTAACATCCTTCATCCTTGAAAATAATATCATTTCCATTCTCACACATCTTTCCAGCATAGATTATGATACAAACCTTTCACATAATAGACATTGTCAGTATTATTCTTACCATCAAACGTAATTGATGTAGAGAGAAGGAGGAGATCATTCAACAACACCCATAAAAGACTTAATAACTCATAAGAATGAATATCACAATCATTAATTCTTTTAAATTTTTTTTATATTACATTGTATCCATTTTTATGGTCTTCCAATGGTAGAAACAAAACATATAAATTTTCTTATTGATTGGAAACCCTGATTTTATAGCAGACCTGTCTTCACCAAAAACATCATAACTCTCTCAAATCTTAACCAAATTGGATAAAACAAAAAGAAACCAAAAATATATTCATTTATTAATATTTTCCAATTCATGTGGTATCATTATTATAATTTACCATTCTGTACCATACATTTCTTTCAGATTGTTGCAGGAAATATTAGACATTCAAAATATCATGTACCAAAAATACCATAACTTATACAAATATTAATAAAAATGGACGAAACCAATTTTAAATGAAAATAGATTCACATTAAAAACTTCTCCAAGTGTTTTTAGATCATTATCTAGAAAATTTAAATCATACCAACTAAAACAACAGCCTGCAACATGAGAGAAATTCAGAAAAAATACACTCAAATCAAGGGTGTCTTCATCTCCGGCAATATCCAACTCTCTCTACAACTCTCCCCAACTCAAAATTAGAATTTTTATGCTATATTTATCATATTAAAACCAATTATAACTTCCCAAACAACTAATAACTCCTCCTTTCAACACTAATGATAATATTGTTCAAGTTTCACAACAATTTTTACAACCTTCTACAATTCAAACAAATAAACAAACTTGACCACCTAAAACATATCCTAAGACATTAGACACATGAAATATAGTATCTTTGGACATTATTAAATATAATAAATATAAAAACCAAAATAAAATCAATATTTTCTCTTGGAGGCATGAAATTCCTTGGGCGCTCTTGCAACAGTAATAGATCCTTTACCAACAACATATGATGCCTTATCATCACCAAATCTAATAGCACCACCATCACACATGCTAATTGATACAAATTTACTTTTATCTCCAGTCATGATGTGAGTAACCACTATCAATTAGCCATTCATTTTTTTATCATATAAAAAATTCTCAACATTTTCATCATCCTTAGCTCAAATTTTAGTGATATCAATTTTAGATTTCTCTTCTTATTTAGCATAAAACAACAAATCCTCAGTCTTTGATTCATCATTTGAGATACTAGCATCTTCATTCACATAGTAAGACTTTTTATTGAATCTTTTGAACTTCTTCCTAGGAGATTTTTTAAGACATCTAGTATCCAAATGAATAATCTTACCACACCTAAATCACTTTAGGGGTAACATACCTTTGTACTTGTTGGTACCTTTCCCCAATCTTCTTGCAAAGTTAGCCTCAAACTCTTCTTCATAATCACTGTGAGGTTCATCTTCTAATTTTGTAGCTTTGAATGCCATCTTTGATCTGTTCTTGTCTCTTCCAAATTTCCTTAGCTCAAATGTGGTTAGGGTACCAAATAATTGTTGCTTAGTAAAAGTTTTTGGGTCATACACTTATTCAATTGCTGAAATTTTGTCACTATAACCTGTCCAGTAATATCATCAAATTTTTCTCCATGAATTCCTCATTATTAATAGTTCCTCCTTGGTTCTTGACTTCATTAACTTCATTCTCAACTCTAGGAAAATATCTTTTGATATCTTCTTCGTCTTCCACTCTCAAGTTCTCACAATGTCTCTTTTATCTATCAACTTCTTAGATAACTTAATTATGTCATTTCCTTCAACTTTTCCCAAACTTCATAAGTTGTCTTCAATAAAATAACCTTAGCCAAATTATTCTATCATAAATAACTAGTAATATAATACCTCACATTTTAATTTTCCACATATTCCTCAATTTCATCAGGTTTAGTCAACCCATTTTGCGGAGGAACATACTTTGACTCTACATGTTTCCATGTCTTGTTACCAACCGATACCAGGTATCCTTTCATCTTATCTTTCCATGAATTTAAGTTTGATCTATCAAAGATAGGAATAGTCAATTTGTGTGTCATCGGATCTGTCTCAAGAGGTTAAGTTCTTTACTAAGGAACCAAGCTCTTATACTAATTGTTGAATAGGTCAAATAACTGAGAAGGGGTGAATTAGTTATTCCCACACAACTTTACAAAAATTTCTCTCTATTGGTTAATACTTAAACAGTTCCAATAGCAACTTAATATTTTTTGGTTTAACACATTAAACATCCACAAAAAAATGTAAACATGAAATGCACAGGAACACTAAAACAGAGAATGCCAGATTTTACATGGAAACTTCAAGATGGGTAAAACCATGGAGAAAATAATTCTCATGAAATGTAAAAACACATGTTAGGGTGACACCGGTTAAGGTGATTTGATACAAAGGATCACTGCCAAAAATTCTCACTACAAGAAGGTTCACTGTTAGTCATCTCACTGTTGATAAATAGGCTCACTGCCAATACAAGGGCTCATTGTTGATATACAAGGGCTCACTGCCGGAAGATATGAAAATGAATAGAATCCACCTCTAATATCTACATATTATTCTACACAAAAATAGATCTCCTTCGCATGATTTTGTAGTCACTTCACATATGCTTCACAGATATTCCATACATACATTCACTTGCACATTCATGTATTTACCCCACATGCTTATTGATAGGGCATATTAATGCCATGCTATAGAAGCCCTAGTACATACTCTTGATAGGATCTTTTCCATGTTTTCATCATGCTTATTATGATTTTCCAAATACTTTTACTTATATTTTTTGTTATGTGGCATGCTACCACCGAACCTATCTTATGATTGGAAATACTTAAACATGCTACACCTGGATGAAGATACTAGATTACCTATTTTGGAAATATAGTTATGTCTTTTTGAAATAAATTTTTTGTTTAAATATTAATGATGAATGTGTATATTGATGTTTGTTATCATAAATGTCTCTAACATCTGGAGTGTAGCACACCAAATTAGCAACCATTACCTTGACCAGGTAGACTGCACCCGTGTTCTGGACACTCGACCTGGTCATACAGTAGGTGCATACAGGGAAGCCTCAGGTGCAGCACAGATGGATTTGGGATGATCAAGGTGGCAGCAAGAAAGAATGGACCGTGCATCATAATAAATTCTCTGACGAAATCTAGGGAAGAGTGGGAAGATGGATTTGTTGTCAAAAGCATTTCTTTCCTCTTTCATGGATCGATTCAATCTCTAGTTTTGTAGTTTCCTTTCATGTTTAGTAGGGTTATAATAAAAGATCCACCTATCTTTATGGTGTGAATAGATAGAAGTTATATTTTTTTATTTAAATAAATCCCCGCTCCTGCGTGAGAAGGAGGACGTTATTAGTTATAGTTTACATTCTATTTTCTTTACAGTTGAATTTGTAATACATTTTTGAGCAATAGCGAATGAAGTTTTAAATCTACAGTTTAGTATAATTGAGTTTGGATACTCACTCAAGGGGGCCCACTTGGTAAGGAATCTAGGTTAGCTAGATAGGATCATTTGCATATAGTTTAATTTCCCTGCATTTTGGTTTTATAACTTTGGTGTTAATACAGTTCCTGCAGCCACAAGTTGCAGGGTAGTCCAGAACTTCCTGCAGCCAAAGAGGTAGAGTTGTTGAAACACTATGATTATTGTTTCTAATCTTTTCAAGTTATAGTGTTCATTAAAGTACTTTCACTTCCACATTTCCTTTCCAGCATTCTTTACAGCTTTATAAAAGTTTCTTATCAAAATCAATTTACTTCCTGCAGCCATAGAATAGTTTCCCTTCAAAAGCAATTTGTTTCCTATAGCCATAGCGTGGTCTGAGTTAAAATCCTTGGTGCATATAATTTTCTGACCCATTTCAAGTAACACATCTATGGGTTGATAAATTAAATGAGTTTCTATAAAGGAGGATAGCTTCTTGGTTGGATGTCTGATACTTGAGTTATTGTACTTGCCTAGTATTTGATACCTTAAATAGAACTGATCATTTTTGGCACTGCTACCAGGGATGGTGTCAAGCCAATTATTTTCCCTTAGCCATTGGTAGATTTCAATTCTAGCATGTACATCCTTTTTCTAAATAGGGTTTTCTACCAAAAATTCTTTCACTCCACCGCTGAAATTTTTCACTTACCTGTATGCATAGAAGAAGAAGAAGAGACACTCTAGGAAGGTACTTACCCAACTACCTCAAAAGTGGTTTAGGAGATATCTGTGTACTAGAGGAAGATGAAGAGGATGGTTAGTTTGTGGATGCAATTGTCAACCTTCCTTTATCTAAATCATCATCATCAGCATCTTCAGAAGGTGATGCGTTGAACTTTCATCTTCTAGAAAGAGAACTAGAGTTTAATCCATTTGCAGAAGCCTTAGCCAATCTCAGAATCCAAAACTTGGGAAATCAAGAAGAAAATCCACTACCTCTAGTCATTTACCAACCACAAGGTCTTCCTCAACGTCCATCCAGGATGACGAATCCCCCTACCTTTCCATTTCCCATTACTGATCAACATGATAACAAAAACCTCAAGAATATTCCCTCATCAGCTCTTCCCAAATTTTATGGCCTAGTGACCGAAGATCTAGATACCTTTCTCTTTGAGTTTGACATCCTCTGTCGAAGTTACGACTACACTATGGATTCCCATAGGCTCAAATTATTTCTTTTAACTCTTAAAGAGTCTTCATTAAGATGGTTTATGGGCTTAGGTCAGGATGTTGTTCATAATTGGGATGAAATGAAGGTAATGTTCCTGGAGAAATACAAAGAATACTGCAGGGGAAATGATATGAGAGGGGATGATATGTTCAAAATGATCCAGAAGGAGGATGAAAGCTTAGAGGATTATGTGTCAAGATTCTTGTTCAGCCTACAGAAAAATATTCATCATCAGCTTAATGAGGAGTCCCAAAAACTTCTCTTTCTATGGGGTATAAATGAAGGATGCATTGAGGCCTTGGATCTTATGGCCAGAGGAGATATCACCCAATCCACATGGGGTGATACCAAGAAAGTCTTCCTCAATTACTCAAGAGATGTGGCGAAGAAGGGTAGAAGATACAGGGCTACAACATGCAAAACTATGGGTGCTAGAGCCTCAAGGGCAGAAATCACACATTTGTTGTCTAACTTTAAGAAGGAACTTATCAATAACATGGCCACCCAATTGGACACACTGCAGGTGAAAAAGAAACATGAGGAGGCCAAAGCTATGCTAGCAGAGTTTTGTCCACATTGTAGATAGAAGAAGAGAGATTGCCATTGCAAATTGGTTGCCAACATGGAGGATGTGTAGATACCCACTAATTACAATCCAATTGAAGGGGATGATGAGAAAGTATTCTTCATTGCACAATGAAGACCATGGGCTCAAAGATAAGGTATGCCTTAGGACCCTCTTACTTTTACTAGTCCATTTTATGGTAATCAATGGGAACAACCTGTGAATAATCAATACCCTCCTTGGACTAATCTTCAACCTGAGTGGAAACCTTACCGAAGTCCTCAACAGAAACAAACCCAAGGGAATTGGAAACAAAACCCTCAGTGGCATGGAGGTCAGTAATGGCCAAACTAGCAGTAGGGACTCTTGCAGCTACCACAACAACCACACAAGAAATTTACTTCCTGCATCCATAGAATAGTTTCCCTTCAAAAGCAATTTGTTTCGTGTAGCCATAGCGTGATCTGAGTTAAAATCCTTGGTTCATATACTTTGCTGACCCTTTTCAAGTAACACATCCCTGGGTTGATAAATTAAATGAGTTTCTATAAAGGAAGATAGTTGCTCGGTCAGATGTCCAATCCCTAAGATATGGTACTTGCCTAGTATTTGATACCTTAAATAGAACCGATCACTTATGTTCATGCCTTACTTATACAACACCATGAGATCCACCAAGTCAGATACACAATTTGAAATAGTTTACACCAACAAAATTCCCATGGTGGGAATGAATAAAATGAGGACCACCTCGACCAATACCACATGCCAAACTATAAAAATACCTTCTCCAAGGTACACGATTCTAATGGTTATGATCAGCATGTTACAACACCAAAGTTAAGACTAAAAATACATCCACATAGGATCAAGAAAATAATCTACTACAACGTAGATTCCAGAGACCAAGAACCATTGGTGAACACACCAAGCACATCAACTGATATGATAGATACTCCAATCGATATAGAATTTTATCAGTACACAACAACTAATACAACATATGACAATCATAGTAATCAAAACAATCAGAAGCTGAGATATGAGTATGTTGACATCAATGAAAACTATAAATTTGAAGCTTTTGACAAATCCAATATTTTCAAGGCTATGGTTGACATAGAGATAGGTATAAAGATGAAATGTTTGAGATTTGATAGAGGTGGTGAATTCACATATGGTGGATTTAATGCATTTTTGAAGAGCATGGGAAAATAGACAAATGTCTTCTCCACAAACCCCACGACAGAATGGTATTGCAAAGAGAAGGAATATAACTATCCTAGATACTGCTATAACAATGATGATTGAGGGAAATATTTTGCATGTTTATTGGAGAGAAATTGTGAGCACTACAGTTTATACATTGAATTGGGTACAAATCAAGCATGGTACTAGTAAGACTCCTTATGAGCTATGGTATGGTCATGTTCCTACTTTGAAATATTTTAGACTCTTTTGAAGAAAATGTTATATCAAAAAAGATGAAGAATTAGGAAAATTTGATCCTAGATGTGATGAAGGTATCTTTCTTGGTTATTCTAAAAAGAGAAAAGAATATAAATGTTAAAATAACAGGTTGAGAAAGATATTTGAGATTCCTAATGTGAGAGTGGATGAGAGAAATCAGAAACAAGTTAGATCTTGTGGATATGATTCAGATGATTAGGACAATAGTACAAAACAGGGACAAAAAACTTAGGATTAGAATTAGATTGTTGCAGGGAATTAGGATGAAGAAGTCATTGCAGATGATGAAGAATAAAAGACACAAGAATCTATAATACATGAAAATCCTAAAAATATAAGGTATGTGAGAATGAAGCATTGTGAAAATTAGATAATTATTGATAAAAAAAAACAAGGTGTTCAGACTAGGGGAAGACTTCCTAGAAACATAGATGAGATTTGTTTGATTTAAAATATTGAACCTAAAGATGTGAATGAAACATGCAAAGATGAAAGTTGGGTGAAATATAGGGAAGAAGAACTAGATTAGATTAAGAAGAAAAAGACATGAATTTTAGTTCCTAGACCTATGGACAAGAATGTGATTGGTACTAAATGGGTTTTCAGAAACAAATTGAATGAAGATGATGAAGTGGTTCGGAATAAGGCTACACTATTTTGTAAAGTTTATTCTCATATGGAAGGTATTAATTTTGAGGATACTTTTTCTCCTATTACTAGAATTGAAGAAGTGGGAATGTTTCTTTCCTATGCTACTTACAAAGATTTCAAAGTCTATCAGATGGATGTCAAGTCTACATTTTTTAATGGTGAGTTAGAAGAAGAAGTTTATGTTGAGCAACCTAATGGATTTTAATTGATTGATCAGAGCAATATGGTCTACCAATTGAAGAAAGCTTTATATGGATTGAAACAAGCCCCTAGAGCCTGGTATGGAAGATTGGACAAGTACTTGTTGAAGCTTGGATTTAATAAAGGTATTGTTGACTATAACTTATATTTCAAGATTGATCATGATAGCATTTTTATTATTGTATTTTTTGATGATATCATTTTTATTATTGTATTTTTTTATGATATCATTTTTAGTGAGAACGATAAGTTGAGTAAAGAATTTTCTAATGAGATGCAAAAATAATTTGAAATTTTTATGATTGGTGAGATGAAATTATTTCTTGGTCAGCAAATTACTCAATCAAAAAAATGTTTTTTTATATCTGAGTCTAAGTATGTGAAAGATTTATTGAATAAAGTTGGTATGGAAGATTTTAAAGAAGTTGGTACACCCATGGTGACTGGATGCAATTTGATGAAGGATGATGAGTCCCCTAATGCAAATCAGATAGGATACAGATCTATGATTGGTAGATTGTTATTGTTGACGTCAAAAACTGTCCTTATATTAATTTATTTAATATCCCTGTAACAATTATAGTTAATTTTAATTAATTAATTATAGTTGTTATATTATTCTATCTATTTAATTAAATATGACTCACCTTCTATAGTATTTATATTTAATTTAAATACTATCCCCTTTAATTTATTAAATCTTATTTTTATACATTTGTTCATAAAATCCTCTTTTAAATAAATCTTAATTTATTTATTCCCTCACATTTCTAATATTCCTCTAAACCAAGATTAAATTCAAATCTAATTTAAAAAATTAATCTAAGCCTAGCCTAAAGACCTATTAATCCTATCTAGATACATACTCTACTCCTACCCTACCTTATCCCTCTTAATAAACATATTCTCTCATTTAAGCACACACTAATCATACTTAAAGTGTGATTCCTAACCCTTTTAGCACTAATTGAATGCTCACACATGTGTGAGAAAATCCTTCCAAGGAACCCACCAACTTCCTTAAATGTAGCCACCTTGTTTTCCCCCACTCCATTCCCCAAGAGTTTCTCACACATGTGTGAGCAACCTTGAGCCACTTAAACCTTAAAGGATTGTGTTGACTTTTTGCATGGCTTGTCCTCTTTCCCTTGTGTCCTCTATGTGGCATCTAGGTGGATGCCACACGTGCTCCACCTCATCCAAGCCCTTCCCTTCCCTCCAAAACTCTATAAATAGAGGCTCTTTCCAAGAGCAAAACATCTCTTATTTTTGCATTGTTATCATGGTAGTTTAGCTCTAGGTTTCTTTTGGCATTTTAGCATTTTAGTTCATTTCAAGTTTAAATCATCTACATATTACATGTTAGGATAATGGAAATGAATCTTAATATATCTTGATCATGCATAACATTCTATCTTAGTTTTACATTTGCATCATCATCTTTGTGAAGGCTTGAGACAAGTTCCTCATACTTGTTCTTGAGCTCTTTATCATATCCATTAGTTTGGATTTTAAATCATCAATCAATCATTTGTGGGATTTAGTTTATTGTGTTGGGAGAGAACACCCACATTCCCCTCTAAGATAAAATCAACAAGGCTTTGGTGCACTTGTTTGGCTCATTGGAGGTTGTGGCGTAAACTTCTTGTCTTTTTGAATAGTTCATTTAAATATGCTAACCCTTGTTAGATTTAATGGTTAATCTTTGTGTTTGCATGTTTTAGTGATTGTTTTGGACAAGTAACTTTATATCACATACAATTATATTTGACACAAATAAGACCTGATATTATGAATTTTGTTTGAATTATTTCTATATTTCAAGTAGATCCTAAGGAATCTCATGTTATGGCTATTAAAATAATATTCAAATATTTTAAAGGGATAGCTAACTATGGTTTGCGACGTCCTAAGGATGATGAATTTTTATTGACTATTTTCACTAATGTTGATAGGGCTAGTAATGTGGATGACAAGAAGAGTACAAGTGGTTGTGCATTTTTCTTGGGAAAGAGATTAGTTTCATGGAAGACAAAAAAGTAGAATTGCATTTCACAATCTACTGCAGAGGTAGAATATGTTTTTGTTGTTACCACTTGTACATAGGTGATATGGATGAAGAAAATGTTGAAGGATATCATAATTGAGTATAATGATCCTATTGATATTTACTGCGACCATTCAAGTACAATTAAAGAATCCAGTATTACACTCAAAGACAAATCATATATTTGTCAAATATCATCTCTTGAGAGATAATGTTAGTGAGAAGGAAATTAGATTGGAGTACATATCTAATAAGAAGCAGATTGCAGATATATTCACGAAGCCCTTGCCAAAGGATACTTTTGAGTATCTCTGAGGTAAGATTGGGGTGATTTCCCCTCTTGATGAGAATTAAGATTCATTGGTTTTCATCAATCCAGTGGTCTTATAGAAAAATATTTAATTAGTCTTGTGTTAGGATTAAGTTACTAAGAGGGAGGGTGAATTAGTATTACAACACTTTAGACTTAAACTTAGTAAATTCCAACTTAACCAGATAATTGCTGAAATGAAAAGAACATAAACGTAAAACACACAACTCATAACACCATGAATTTGTTTTTGAGGAAACCCTGGCCAAGGGAAAACCCTGGTGGGGATGGTACCCACAAATATGTACTAAAAGTATTATGTCCTTGTTAGGATACTTGGCCCTATTAGGAGTTGATTTTTACATTAGCACATTTCCTTGTTAAAGGAATAAAAAAACCTTGTTAAAGGTATACTGAGCTCACTGCTCATACAATCATAAATATGATTCCGTTACAATGATTTCTCAATAGTAAAAAATACAAGCATCTTCTTTGCTAAGGTAGTTCTAACTATAGCTTGCATCACCATCTATTTGATTCTAACATCAGAATGCATTCATCTATTCGCATCCATTTATCCCATCACATCTATACTTTTATTCACAAAAATCTCTTCCTATATACATCATTATATGTCCAGTCGACTTCCAATGCATCAAAAAATAGAGTTAACACTTATACAAAAGGTAAATACCAATTCGGATATCATACACTAACAAAAGATAGGTAATCCTCAATCTGAATCCAACATAGTACATTTGAACTCCGCATTATACTCCCTTAATCATTGCAACCTTTCATCTATCTTGTATCACTGTTACTATGTCTTCAAATATCTTCAACTTACTATGATCAACACTAAAACATAAACGACCTTAACTAAAGGTCATATACATCCCAAAATAGCTTCTCCTAAGCTCGCATGTCTTCATTAGTCATTTATTGTGTTCACTGACCAAAATTGTACTGCTATACTCTGTAATTATTTTTTCTGGACTTATCCATTTTTCAAGACATAAATCCAAAACTATGTTTGACACCAAGCAACCATCCATATTAGATTTGTTTCCATAAATGAAAACCCTAAAGTATTCCAAAACATTCTTGAATGAACCACTTTCCAACAATCTCTCCCTTTAGCATTGATGACATCACTTAGCGAAAAATGACTAAGTGTCAATACCAAAAATAATAGACATTGTACTTATATAAATCCTTTACATATTACTCTATCTCTTATCCGTACATTTTTCATATCTTCTCTTCTCTCCCTTTGACATCAATGCCAAAGGTATACAAAAATGTGGAATAAAAAAATTGCTTACCAAAAATTTTATACCATCTTTAGCACATCCTAGAATGAGCTTTCCAAGATCTTCACTTCCTCTGACCAAGTGTTTACCAATATCTGACTCACATGAGTTAGTTCATTTAGTGAAAAAGAGGATGTCTATGCTACCTTTATCTCGGTAGGCATGAATCTAGTGAGGGCTTGCTCTATTTTCTCCATGTCTGAAAGGTGGATCTCAAGAATTGATAACTTAGGAGTAATTAAACTCTTCAGCATACCAAATCTTCCCACAACTCTCCCTTTCTCTGTATCCAAAACACTCAATTTATCCAATATCCTAGACACTTCTCTGTCTAACTCGAATATGGTATGTGAGGAGGTCTCAACTATTCATCAACTTGTCCAGAGTTTGTCTATCCTTTGTTATTATATCCTCAATGTTATTAATGTGTCTGATAGAATTTATACAGTAACTGTATACATTTCTGGCATGTAACACACAACTCTTTTCTTCAGATTTGGTTTTGCCCAGTATGCCTAAGTCCCAAGAAATAGACTTGCAAACATCCTCTAACTTCTTTCCAAGGTACTTCTCTTTCTTTTCTTCAATGATCTTCTCTAAGGACTCATAATGACTGTCAAAGTTATCCAGTACCTTGTTCAAATTCTCTGCATTATCCTTTGATTGGAAATAAAGAGGTATAGGTAGGATTTTTTTGAAAGTATCAACTTCTCTTTCCATTACCCTTGACTTCTTCTCACCTTTTTGTTCATATCTCTCCTTCGATTTTGCAAATGCAATTAAGGATAGCTTCATCAAATCATCCTCATCCATACTCTCAATATTAGAGTTTAGAGTTCTATCTCCACTTTCCAACAATAAAGATGAAGAATCAGATGCATGAGCTTCTTATTTCACTTCAACTTTATCTACCGCTTCCTTCGCTATTTCAGCTTCGCTCACTTTTTGCTCTTCTTTCTCTATCACTGTTAGATCAATGCTTCCTCTATCAATGTCATTATTCTTCTCAAAAGGATCACTAACATCCTCTGAAGTGTCCAAAGACATAGGCACACTAGAAACAAAGAAATCTAGTTACTTCACAGTACTAAAAAAATGGCTATTGTCTTCATTCTTATTGTATCAAGGTTTACATCATCTATTCTTGATGACTGACCTTTTAGAATTTTAGGCTTAGTACCCTTGGGAGGTGAGGAATTCTTAGTTTTAGTTCCCATCAAAACCTTCTCAATTTCCTTATGTGTTTCCTCAATAACGTCTTCATACTTTCTCCCCATTATCTTCACCAATCTTGACTTGGTTTGCAACAAAGGTTTCAAAGCATTTAATATCTTTTCCATTTCTTTGATTGAAACAACAGGTAACATATTTTCAAATTCTTGTACTCTGATTGCTTCATCTTCTATAATTTCTAATTGTTTCCTTATTTCTAATTTCTCATAAAGTTCCTTTGGTATACTGCCTTCTACTTCTAACAAGTTCTTCTTAAAAGCAAGTAAATAATTTATTACCATTTCTTCAATTAAGATCGGATCATATGCATCATACCTCTCATAGTATATGATCAATGGGATAAGCTTTCCCTACTCAATTATTCTCTTCTCCAGTATTTTCAAGTAAGGCTTCCAGATTTGTTTCACATCAGTGCTCTTCTCTTTAACTTTCTTCTCTTCTCCCTTCTTCTCTTCAATTTTTGTCCTCTGTTTCATTGGAAGAGAGTCCTCTTTGGTAGATCTTGTGTTCCTTCTAGGAAATTCCTTTGGTTTTTCTTCTTTCAATATTCTCTTAGGTGGTGTAGATGTAGTCTCAGGTATATTAAGCACAATAGGGGGTGTACTGATAACCTTCTCAACTTCTGGAGGTGGAAGGGTTGTAGGAGCAGTGCTCGCCAATCCAGAAGCACTTTTTGTCATCTTATTTCTTACCTCTTTCATCTCCTCCTTTGTTATAACAGCCTTGGATGCTAGATCATCTACTACATTTTCTACTTTTCTCTTTCTTGCAGATCGAGTCTGCTCTTCCCTTATCTTCGCAGACTTCTCTTCATAGGTATTGTAGACGCCTAAAATTGTCCCTTACAACATTATAATTAATTTTAATTAATTATATATTTTTTTCTCTTCCACTTATTTAATTAATTAATTTAATTTAATTAAGTTGATTATCCTAAAGTATTTGAATTTAATTTGAATACTTATCCCCTAAGTGTATTAAATTTAATTTAATACCTTTCCCACATCAAAATCTCCTTTTAAATAAATTTTAATTTATTTATTCCCTCATATGCTTAAATTCTTCTAAACTACAATTAGTCTAAATCTAATTTGAATTAATTTTAAATCTAAATCTAGATCCTACCCTACCTCATGTCACTCTCACCAAATAAACCTAGTCACTAATTAACTAAGGTTAATTAGGCTAATTCTAGGATTCCTACACCCATTAGTCCTAATTATTTGCTCACACATGTGTGAGAAAATTTCCAAAAACTGAGTTTTTCAAGTAATACTAATTTGGTGCCAACAAGGTTTCTTACAACCTTGATGACACCTTCTTAAAAGTGTTTCATTCGACTAAAACTGTTACACTCTCTTACACACCTCTTACATGTGTACTTCAAGTACACATTGACCCATCACATCACAAGTTGCTCACACACATGTGTGAGAAAACTTGGCCTCTTTCATGGCTTATGTGTCCCTCATGTGGCACCTATGTGGATGCCACATGTGATCCACCTCACCCAAGCCTTCCAAAATCCTATAAATAGGAGCCTTGCCAAGAGTTATTCACCCATTATTTTCATGCATTGTTATCATGCTAGTTTGTGCATAGAATCATTTACTTGCATTTAGAGATTTTGTACTAACTCTTGCTTGGTAGTTGAATCTCTTTCAATCATGATATTTGTACTTATAGTTTTCATTCAATTCTAGATCTTGGTAGTTAGTCTTCATCATTTACTCTCATGTCATCTATTGAATACTTGAGACTAGTTCTATAACTAGTTCTTGAGTCATTTAATATCATTTCATTGTAGTTGCATTTTATCATTCAATCAAAGTGGGATTTTATACATTGTGTTGGGAGAGCACACCCACAACCATCTCTAAGAGAAAATCAACAAGGCTTTGGTACCCTTGTTTGACTCATCAGAGGTTGTGTTGAAAATATTGTGTTTTTGGAGTATGATTTAGATATATTAGTGTAGATTGTAATGATGTATATATCTAACTTTTACATGTCTGAGCTTTCTCCCAATAGGTAAGTTTTCATCACAGATAGGTACACCATATTTCTTCAGATGGATCAATTTCTAAGGATAGAATATATTCTACTTGCATGGTCAAGACCTTAGAATTGACTTCATATCCCAGAGGATAACACCACTTCATCCTAGGTTTTACTACCTCAAAGCAAACACAATCAGTTTCAACCATGAAACAGATTGTATCCTTGTATTTTTCTACCAATGCCTCAGGGATCCTCATTCTTTCCTTCATCTGTCTCTGCAAGATTTTTATCGTTCCAAATAATTCACCATCAACCCATGTACTGTTTTGTATTCTATAGCTCTGTGTGATATGAATTACAGTGGGTTCACTATCCTTCCAAGCTCTAAGATGTATACCAGGAAAACTATGAATAATATGAATATACATGTGTATTAATAGGGATCCAAACTAGAATGCCTTTGACTTATCCTTCTTAATTTACTTCACATTCTCCAAAAACTGTTGTGCAAGTAATTCACAAAGGTTATACTTAACATTTTTTATTGACCTTATACTTCGTTGTGTAAATAAATGACACAGTTCCCAATAAACTCATCTTTGCACATAATCTAGTCAATTAACAATCTGGCGATCACGGGATATAGATTTGTAAGGCTATTGGTGAAAGAGAACCTAGCACAAAGGTAGATCAGGAGGTCATATATCATGAAATGTGTTATTTAATTCATATTTGCATTTGTAAAGTTATTTTGAGTCCATTTGAAACAATTTGTAAGGCTTTGAAAGCCAAAGATGTAAAAGTGTCCCTAAAAGTCCTAGTTGTGGGCCTAATTGGTCAAATAGGTCAAATGATGAAAATAAACCCTTGAAAGGGTTAAAATCTGGTAAAAATTCATTAATAATCCATTTTAACATGTTTAGAGAGATTTGACAAAGCTATAAGGTCATTTGGTTGAAATTGTAAAAATTGCTCCAAAAGTTGTAAAATGCAACTTTGTAAAAGTTACAAAAAGATGCAACAAAATGTTGTTAAGAGTAATTAATTGGTCTAAAGGGTGGTTAAGTGGTTTATAACTGTCACAATAATTATAAAATGCATGTATTGGTCTAATTCAAGGTGGTGTTCATGTTGAATAAGTTTGTGCAGCAGTAGTAGATGTAATCCTGGTTGTCACCATTCTTGGTGACAGTCATGAAGGTTTTGTGCTCCATCCAAAGGAAATCTCCAAGGAATTATGAATGAGTAATAATGTATGAACATCCTCATGTGATCTGTAAAGTATTTTTGATTAATAATCTCATTGCAAGTTTGGTATTTTGTGTGTAAACCATTGACAGTTCCCACAACTGTGTATTTCATTGATGTTATATTGAATTTTTATACATGAAAATGGATTGATTAGGTCTTTCAGTTGATTGAAGATGTTAGAGTAATGCGTTTAAAATATTTTTAATCCACTTTGATCATGGCATGTGAAGTTTAAGGAAATATTTAATGCATTTTCTCATAACTACTCTGAAACCCTCTTTAATAGGGTACTCTGGAAGGTTTTGTTGATAACTTTAAATATAACCGATGAAAAAATATCATTATTGGATATTTTGTTATTAGATTCACATACCTTTTAAAGGAATTTGGTTTCATGATTATTGTTTATGTATTGAGCAAGTAAGTGGATGCCCTAGCAGCAAAAAGATGGATTTTCTGAGTTTTGTGTTGACAGAAAAATGGGTCTCTATCCGAGAGACACAATGTTTGATTTAACCATTGGATTGTGCTCATCTTTGGATATGTTTTAAAGGGACTAGTTTTAAAATCCTCCACCGGAGATATTTTTGAGTTAAGTTCTAAAGTATAAGTTGTGAATAATAGAATATCGGGTATCTAAAATGTTAATAACAGTCACATGGTCATAGCAGATTTAAGTTACTTGATTTAATTCTTATCAAAAAGGGTGATCAATGGTTGGAAATAGATTTATCCATGAATTATTACACTTTTAAGAGTAGGTGTACATTCCTATAGTTGGTTGGTTAAATTTTTGGTTACATGTGAATATTAAAGGATAGTAATCAGTACTACTCTTCTTGAAGACAATGATTGTTTCAAATGAGATTGTTGTGTCCTTGAAACATAAAGACAGTTATTATTTTCTTGGATGATATATATATATATGAATCAGTATTGTGTTGGCATATTTTTTTTAAGATTGTTTAGACAAACATGGAATGTTATATGAAAGGTAATGGTGATGGGACAAAATGAAGGTATTATGTTGAACAAGAGAAGACCTCTAATTCTAAATGTAGATTGTTGATATTAATTTGATGGAACCTAAAAGGTTTAATGTTCTTCTTGATATGATTGAGAAACCTAACCCATATGCTATGGTTCAATGATTTCATGATTTAGAAATGTTATTTGACTCTAACAAGTTGTTCATCTCATTGAAAGGATATTGGATCATCAGGATCCTAAGAAGTTGATGTGGTTTGCAGGATGCTCTACACCAAATTGGTATCAGAGCTAGAAGCTCCTAAGTGTGTGAAAGGTGGAAACTCACACCAGGACCTAGCCCATGAAATTTTGTTTATTTGATTCTTTCTGGTAGATTTTTGGTTGCAGGTGCTTGTCCACTTGCTACAAGTAGGCAGACATGAAGGTTTGTCATGGGTCCATAGGAGATGGTCCAAGGGCCTAAGGAAGAGTTACATGGTTGCCAAAAGTCCTTGAAAGAGAGGAAAAGAGGAGAAATCCTACGTGAGGCAAGAGAGTTGTAGCAGCATTGGAGGGTGGACAAGAGTTTGGATCAGCACCATGGAAAGGCATCCATATGAACTCCATTGAGAGGGGTCAAGAGAAAGAGTTTGGAAATATGTAGAAGAGGAATCTAGAGTATAAAGAAGATGGAAATAATATTGAAGAGGCACAAAGAGATAAAGATGAAAGGAAGAGATGAATGAAAACAAAAGTAGTTTTTAGTCCAATGTTTTTTGTAGGTTTTGGCACACATTTCCAAGAGACTTGGAAAGCTTTCAACGTCGGTAGTATGGTGCATAAGCACCTAGAAAAAAGGTGGATCAGGAGATCATATATCATGAAATGTGTCATTTAATTCATATTTTCATTTGTAAAGTTATTTTGAGTCCATTTGAAACAATTTGTAAGGCTTTGAAAGCCAAAAGATGTAAAAAGTGTCCCTAAAAGTCCTAGTTGTGGGCCTAATTGGTCAAATAGGTGAAATGATGAAAATAAACCCTTGAAAGGATTAAAAGGTGGTAAAAAGTCATTAATAATCCATTTCAACATGTTTAGAGAGATTTGACAAAGATATAAGGTCATTTGGTTGAAATTGTAAAAATTGCTCCAAAAGTTGTAAAATGCAACTTTGTAAAAGTTGCAAAAAGATGCAAAAAAATGTTGTTAAGAGTAATTAATTGGTCTAAAGGGTGGTTAAGTGGTTTATAACTATCACGGTCATTATAAAAGTCATGTATTGGTTGAATTCAAGGTGGTTTTCAAGTTGAAGAAGTTTGTGCAGCTGTAGTAGATGTAATCCTGACTGTCACCATTCTTGGCGATAGTCATGAAGGTTTTGTGCTCCAGCCAAAGGAGATCTCAAAGGAATGATGAATAAGGAAGAATGTATGAATTCCCTCATATGATCTATAAAGTAATTTTTATTAATAATCTCCAGTGCAAGTTTGGTATTTTGTATGTAAACCATTGACAGTTCCCACAACTGTGTATTTCATTACTGTTACATTAAATTTTTATACATGAAAATGGATTGATTAGGTCTTTCAGTTGATTGAAGATGTTAGAGTAATGAGTTTAAAATATTTTGAATCCACTCTAATCATGGTACGTGAATTTTAAGGAAATATTTAACGCATTTTCTCATAAACCCTCTTTAACAGGGTACTCTGGAAGGTTTTGTTGATAACTTTTAATATAACCGATGAAAAAATATAATTATTTGATATTTTGTTGTTAGATTCACATACCTTTTAAATTAATTTTGTTTCATGAGTATTTTTTATGTATTGAGCAAGTAAGTGGATGCCCTAGAAGCATAAAGATGGATTTTCTGAGTTTTGTGTTGACAAAAATATGGGTCTTTGTTCGAGAGACACAATGTTTGATTTAACTATTGGACTGTGCTCATCTTTGGATATGTTTTAAAGGAACTAGTTTTGAAAGCCTCCACTAGAGATATTTCCAAGTTAAGGTCTAAATCATAAGTTGTGAATAAAATAATATCAGGTATCTAAAATGTCAATAACAGTCACACAGTCATAGCATATTTTAGCTACTTAATTTAATTCTTATCAAAAAGGGTGATCAATGGTTGGAAATAGATTTATCCATTAATTATTACACTTTTAAGGGTACATGTATATTCCTATAGTCGGTTGGTTAAATTTTTGGTTACATGTGAATAGTAAAGGATAGTAATCAGTACTACTCTTCTTGAAGACAATGATTGTTTCACATGAGATTATTGTGTCCTTGAAACATAAAGACAGTTATTATTTTCTTGGATGATATATGTATGAATCAGTATTGTGTTGGCATATTGTTTGTAAGAATGTTTAGACAAACATTGAATGGTATATGAAAGGTTATGGTGATGGGACAAAGTGAAGGTATTGGGTTGAACAAGAGAAGACCTCTAATTCTGAATGTAGATTGTTGATATTAATTTGATGGAACCTAAGAGGTTTAATGTTCTTGTTGATATGATTGAGAAACCTAACCCATATGCTATGCTTTAATTATTTCATGATTTATAATTTTTATTTGCCTCTAACAAGTTGTTCATCTCAGTGAAAGGATATTGGATCATCAAGATCCTAAGAAGTTGATGTAGTTTGTAGGATGCTCTGCATTAGCTATGCAATCACAGATATAAGTTCCATAATATCTCCACATACTCTCTCTAATCTTGCAAGAGATTTTTCCTCACAATCAGGGGCTGGATAGATTATGATGTTTCCTTCCAATGCTACCCCTAAGGCCATGCCTGGCCATCTAGGTTGATGTGGTAATGTTCACATCAAGCAAAGAATAGGTAGCATCTACTGACTCTCCCTAAACCATTCCCACATTTGATTCCTTTACTTTCCATATCTTACCACTATTTACATATTCTTCTTTTCTAAAGTGACTGTTAAATTCTTCTGCAATACTCTTAACATCACCAATACTCTTATTTGTATCAATAGGTGGAGGGCCACTTTCGTTCTCAAGTCTATTGTATCTGCAAAACTTCATTATGTGTCCTAGATTATGACATTTGTAGCATGTAGGAGGTGGTCTATTCTGATTAACCTATAACTTATAATACTTTGCAATGTGCCCAAAGTTATTGCACTTGTAACATGTGGACTTAGTTGTTGTTTCTTCCCTCACTAGTACATTAGGCCTATATTTTAGACCAAACTTTTTGACGGTAGGCCAATTTAGCTTGTAAACTCTTTTTTTTTGGTTTATGCTCCCGAAAATGTCAAAATATTGACATTTATTAAGTTTAAGAAGAAATTTTGAAATATCGACAAACACGGGATTATATAGAAAAAAAAGAAGTGTTAAACACAATTTTCATTGCCTACGATTGATTTCGTGTGCCAAAGTGCTTTTGGCGGGAGGAGACGGGTTCATGTGCTGTGATTTTGCACAACAGGTAAGGGGCACACACTCCATTTTTTCTAATATTTGTAAAATTATTGTTATCATAGAGGTCCCCTATATATTTTTCATGGATCTGATGCAGTATTTGAATCTTTTCTCTATGTAACTATTAATCCTTTCTACAAAGGGTTCGCTATTAAAGTTTTTTTTTGTGGGAGCTTCTTGAAAGTTCCTTTGCAAGAAATTTGGATTGAATTCAATGTTGTCATTTCATAGTTATCGCATTTTTCTTTGTAAATTTTATTCAAATATATAAAATTTGAAACCTTTATGTATGGATTTGGTGTCCTTTTGAAACCCCAGGGCTTCCTAAGATGGTTGCATATGTTCTATTTATGTTGCCTTTCTGGGTACCTTCTGTATCTTCTATGGCTAAAAATATTACCTCTGTTATTGCAAGAGAGTGATGAATACCTAAAATGTAGCCTTGTATCTTTGTATTTGAAGCTCTTGTAATATCAGAGGGTTTTATCTTTTTGAAAATTTCATTGTGTGAGAAACTTTGTAAACAGCATTCTATAAGAAATATTAGAGGCGAGTAAGCATAGTTCTTCTTGATATCAAAGAAAAATTATCATCGTGCTGGCCCATAGCAGAATAATTGCTTGGATAATAATCTGTGAAGCACATTACAAGTTCAAAAAATATTATCAATGGCATCAAGAAATGGACAAAAGTATTGCAATTCCTAAAAGCCATGATCCTATAGTCACCCGACATATTGATCATCGAACCCTGTATAAGCCTGATACTTTGCAG
>MU223614.1:4992062-5014269 GCA_018584345.1 Thuja plicata | reverse complement strand
TCATCTCTATCCAATGGGAGTATTACATTCCCATTCTTGTCCTACACAACAAACTTTTCATGAGAAGAGAGAAAAGAAGATTCTCTTGCAGGAATGAACCCCCTCATAAATTTTCATAATCATAAGTTTTTCAATTCCTATCTAACAAAAAAGGCAAGTTTTGGTCTTGCTCACAAACCAACCAATATCAAGCAAGGGCTAAATCACTAACCATATACTGACATATAACTATACATATTTCCCCAAACTTAGAGTTGGGAAAATCCATTGTTGTAATTTAGTTTACACCATAGCTTTTGGCTAACAAGTGATTTAAATTAGTAATGACTTCAAAAAAATGAAATTCAAACTGAATTGGGAAAGTATATTTATTACCTCATAACAGGCATGTTTTCTATTTCCAAGAAGAAAAAAGTTTCACATATTGACAATTTGGCTCTCACATAGCTGAAACAAGGATAACATCTTTCATAGAACATAATGTTTATGATCTCCTTCAGGAATTCTTTTTTCCAAAAATTTCTCCCCAATGTAGAACACCATAAGAGTCCTAATGACCAACCTACTTAATATAACAAATCAAAATAGACAAGTCTCAACAATAGCCTTGGATTAGCAAATCAATTCGATAGCTAAGTGTACAAAAATACTAGCAATCACTTAGCACGTTACTCATTTATTATCAAACTTTATGTTAGAAATGGGTAGTAACGCCTAGAAGATTCCATCCCCTTTCTTCTTCAAAAGTTTTCATTATTTTTATTTGTGTCTAAAGGGTATGAACATTAAATTCTCTACAGGATCATTTATAACTTCCCCTCTTTTAGCTATTGAGTTTACCACTATAGTTGCAGGACACACTCCATTTTTGCTAATCTTTGTAAAATTACTATTATCATATCAATAATTCATTAATTATTACTGGACAATGATTATCTCACTCCATTTTCATTTCTTTTAGAATAAGATTATGAGATATCTACAGATTGTGTGCATTTCTTTACAATAATTAGTTATACTATTTTGTAAAACAATTCAACATGAACTACCTTAGTCCCGGGTGCCAACTCTGTTGGAATGGATGCAAAGGGACGATACTCTATTGCAGTAACATTTGAGTTTCCATCAGTGAGGCAAATTTGTAAGAGACGACCATGTTGTTGTTGATTGGTAACTACTGCCCTACTACTGCTTTCAAGTATATTCCTCAGTGAAACAATCTGCAAAAGTAATGCAAAAATATCAATAAAGTATAGAAAAGAAATCTAACTTCAATAACTTGTATTATTAGCATATTGTCCAGAAATCATTCACTACTATGCTTGTCTAGAAATATTTATCAAACAAGGAGTGAATGTTTGGAGTAATGATCAAACTTTTACTGAGAACTGAGGTGATTTTTTAAGCATTTTGACCCCTTAAAGTTCAAGAAATCATTCACTACTATGCTTGAACAAAATATTTGTATTTTTATTTAATAAACATTTTCATATGTTTCTCGTGATGTTAAGGAATTCAAACCATTTTGTGAATGTCAAAAGATGCAAAGACAATGGATCACCTACAGAACTCTATTTCCTAAGGTTATTGTTATGCCCTGCATCCCCGTCCCTACATTTTGTGTGCAAAATGTTGGGTCCCCCTTTTTGCTTTTGCCTGCTTTTTCTTTGCGGGCTTTGCCTTGTCTTTCTTTCCCTTTTGTTTTCTTTCTCCGGGGTTTTCTTCCCCGGCGTGTCATTTTGTTGTTTTTTTTCTGTCTCCAAGACTCCGGTCCCGGAGGTTGCCTTTTGTTGGGAACCGGATTCTGGACTCCGGGATTCTTCATCTGATGTTCTTGGGAATATCATCGCGAGGAATCCCCGGGCCCGGAGTCTAGAGGTTTTGCTTGTCCGGAGATCGCCGGAAGGTGGAGGATTGCCTTTTTACCACGAGTATAAATAGGTCTTATCTGTTACTTTCACACTTATCGTGATTAAAACCTTCAAAAACTTAGAGAGAATTAGAGCGATTTTAAAGCGATTAACAGCGCGTTTGCAGAGAATTTGTGATAATCAAAGCTTAACACCTTCTGTGTTCTCAGGCAATAGAAAGTGCTTCGTGGTGGTGATTCTGATAGTTCGACAACTTGAGCCCCCATGGAAATCTTCCCTTTCTTCCACCTTCTGCATTTTCAGGTTGGTTTTTCTGCTTTCCCTCCTCTCTAGCTTTCTTTGTTTTTGTTTGGTTTCCATTTGTTTGTTTGGTTTTTCTTTGCTTCTCTGTGTTTCGTCTGGTTTGGTCCTTTGTTTCTGGTTTTTGCCACCCGTTGGTGGGTCGGCTCTGCCAGAGGGTCATTCGCCCTTTGTGTAGAAGTTGTTTTTTCTGTAAATAATGTAAAGTTTGTAAATAGCGTAAATAATGTAAATGGTTGTATATATTTGTTTCGGCCTTGTCTGGTTTTCCCGCGGGAGTCTTCGCATTATATATTCATGTATATATGTATTATAGTTGTAAAGCCCCTGTATATCTCCTTCCATTCTCTGTATATACCCCTCAGCCTCGTGTATATCCTTCCAGGTAACTTGACAAGCTGGTCGAGTCACCTTTGCTTCTAGTTTTCGCCTTCGAACTCATTTTTGAGGCAGAAAACCACCTGTTTGAAACTCGGCTCTCGGCCGGTTTCAAACAGGTGGTTTTCTCTCTCCTCCATCAAGGCTATCAGAACCTCATTTACATCCCATGCGCGTAATCAATTCTAGCCAAGTGGATTTCCCTTTTTCCACTTTCAGACAGTTGGCTCCGCCGTCATCACCATCACATCTATTTAATGCCAACACACGTGGCATCCACGTGGGCTCGACAACTTGCCTTTTCATACATCTTTACTAATAGTCATTTCTTTGGGCTTTGAGCCTCTTACCACCATCCATCCTGTGTCTTTGCCAAGCGTGATAAAATTCCCCAAACCTGGATATGTCGATACTTTAAGTTTACACTGTGTTTTGCTTTTAGGTTATCCTTGCATGATACTAACTTTTCAGGAAAGGCAAACACTGCGGAGGTAAGATCTCCAGACCCCGGAGTAACTATTTTATTTTAATAAAAATATTCTGACGGTCACTTTGTCTTACAGGTTCCCAGACTTTGTCTTCCAAACATGTCTAAAGCATCTGCATCATCTCCTCCCGGAAGTCCAGAACTACCCACAGCGACGGAGACCAGGGCAGCTATGAAATCTAAGATGGAGAGGGCCCTGGAGAAACTGCCCCTCACCATGAAGTTCGTGCAGAACAATGTCATTACGGGCTCAAAGATTGAGTCCAAGGTTAAAATCATAACTGACACCAGTGTCAGAATGTGGGCAGAGATGCAAGCCTTAGTAAAAGTAATGCACATCTAGCGACAAGCTGGGGATCAATTAGCAATCAACGTCGGAGGTTCTGGGATCCTCCGGGCAGCCTGCTTTCCATGCTCCGTGCAGTCTCTGGAGCTTATTCTAACACTGGCCGCCAACTACAATTCTTCCGTCCGGGCCGTCATGCTTGCGGCAACAGATTCTATGGGATACCCCACTCCACTAGTGTCCCTTGACCCAGACACATTCTGGGCGGGATTGGGAATCCCATAATTTGACAGAGCCACAGTGGTCACAAGGGCTGATGCCTTGGACCAGTTTACTCAACTGGAGGATGCTGCCCAGGTGTATATGAATACCCACTGGCTCAAGGCCCCGAAGAGGGACCCAAAGAGAATGAAGGTAGAAATCCCCCACTCTGAGTTCAAGGAGAGCATCTAGATGGGGATAATAGCATTATCCCAAGTATTTGGCCACCCCTCCGCCCAGGAGTTTGCAAAATGGATGTACTATTTCCTCCTTGGCATCTCCACCAAGGGAGAATTCTTTGACTGGGCCGCAATAATCTCTAATCACGTCGACTCCTAGTTCCTCCAGGTGGAGAGGAGAAAGAAGTTCTATATGTCTTCTTACGTTTTCTGGGCCCTAGCCCAGCGGAGGCCTCATTCTAACAACCTACTTACAGATGGCGTGCTCGGGATGGGCCTGGAACAAAAAGCATCGTGAGACCATTTCCCACAAATTCAATGGGAGGCCAGCTTCCCCAGTTTCTGCCGAGTAAATGATGCATTCGTTTACTACCATCTGCTCACCCCCACCCGGGATGCCGGATACCGCCTGTCCACTGAGGTGATGAAGTTAGTTAGTAGCTATGGGCACTACTACATTCAATTCCAGCAGCATACATATATTAGGGTCGCCAGCTTCTCCGGGAAACCCTACTTGTTGCCTAGGCACTGCGGGGACAAGATCGTGCTGCTGGAATATTGCAGACAAATGATAGAATTGCATACCTTCTTTGCCCTCAAGAAGGTCCCCAATGTCTCATTCCCGATCACCTGTGGGAACTAAACCTGCAGTCTGGTCACCGCGAAGGAGGCAGATAATGAGCTGAAAAGTTATAACTTGCAGGAATTTTATCTAGCGCGGAAGAACTTTGATCCGCATGGAAAAATAGCAACGGCAATGCCCCGGGCTTCGGAGCCCCATCAAATACATATGGAGGACTTTTGGGCTGATTACCAGGATGATATAGATGTGCAAAGCTGGCATTACATCAGAATGACAGCTGGAATGATGCAAAAACTGAAGCTCCAGAGATTTCCTCTAGGCTTTTCTGACGCCGCCCCCACCATAGATCCCTAGTACAAAGAAAAGGGGATCGATAAAATGGCACTGCCGGTAATGGATTGGGCCGCCCAGGAGGGGCCCACAATTGAGGACTTCACTTAAGATGTGGTCGAGCGAAGTCATGCCTATTTTAAGAAGGTATGCCCCGGGAGTATGCGTCAAGCTCCCCGACCGGCACCAAAATTAGCACCACCGTCGGTACCAAGATTGACCCCGGGGGCCGGGACTTCTTTGCAGGGCACAGACAAGGGAAAGAAGATAGCTACAACACCCTCCGTGCAAGAAGTCCCCATACAGGAGCAGATCAAGCAGTCCGTGGCAGCCTCCCAGCAAATAAGGGAGCAGTTAATAACGAGGGTTGCCACTCCCCCGCTCATGGCCGGACCAATTCATCCTCCTTCCTCCCCGTCGCTGGCAGCCCTAATGGTCAAGGCAACGGGGGTGGATCCCTTGGAGGCAGCAAAAATAGCAGATGCGGGGCCACCTTTGATCACCCGGAGGAAGAGAAAGCACATCAAACAGCCCAAGGCAGAATCGGCCCCAGTGGCGTCCCTCCCCCGAGAAGTAGAGATCCTTTCTTCCAGTTCCCCAGAACTGGAGAAAGAAGCAGAGCTGACAGAGGTCCCAGCCAGTCCCCCTCCTGAAGAAGAGTTTGATGTATTTACGATCGATGAGTTTGGGAATTTGCAGGAGGGAAACGCACAAGAAGAGACGGAGGTCCTAGATAAAGAACAAGAGGCTGCGGACCAAGAGGACTTGGAAGAGGAACCTGCACAAGAACAAGGGCAGGAAACAGAAGAAAAAGAGCCAGAACCAGAAATTATCTCTGGGGCTCCAGAAACGCAACTTCCGGGAGTGGACCAACTAAAGCTAGGTGAACAAATGGCATCCACTGGGGGAACTAGACCTTTGGAAATAACCGTAAACCCAGCCGCCACGTTCCCAAGGCCACTCCCGGGGGAAACCTTCAGGCAGGTTATCACAGTGGCCCAAACTCTGAATCTCAGCCTGATACTTCCCCTACTGCCAACAGAAGAAGAAGCCCTGGTAGAAAAAGAAGAAGAGGAGCAGCTTGAAGAGAAAATCCTCGAAGAAGCCTACCAAGGTCCAGACCCAGAAATAGACATACAGGACAAGGCTGAGGAGATGGAGGTTGAAAAAGAGAAAATTGCTACAGAAAAGGTTGAGGCAGGGAGGATGGATGAAGTCCCCGTTGGAGAGGAGCAACAGCCACCGGATACCGGGAAGGAATCAGAAAAAAAAACTCTGGCAGGAAGGCCACCTCTCCCACCTCAGTGGCTGGTGGAGAGCAAAAATAGAAAAGCTCAGTCCACTCCAGTGATTCCTCTCTCCCTGGCCGAAATGATGGCCCAAGTTCAGGCCCCACCGAAGGCAAAGAAGGCCCGGACAGTTCATACTCTACGAACTGGGCCAGGCGGAGAGACAGTTGCCGTTGTAGCAATACCTCCCCCAGACGCCGATGAAGCAACAACAGACCCCGCAAATTACAACATTACAGAGGTATCCCTGGGTAAAAGAGGAAAGTAAGGTGAAGTAGACTTGCTTAAAGAGGCAGCAAGGGCAGTTGAAGCCCGATATGAAAAGGATGCCTAGAGGCTCAAGGCTGAGAAAGAGAAGAATGCAAACCTTATGGGGTTGCTTACTGAGCTAGCCCGACCGCTCAACGTGGCTCCTCTAGAGACCTCCACATCAGAAGAATTACTGCAGAGTGACATAGACTCCCTGCGAGTAATGAAAAAGAAGGCCCAAGCAGTAGATGAATGGGTAGGCCTATAGATAGGAAACACCTGGCATTTTCTAGCATCCACTCTCCCGGACTTATACATAGCCCGACAAATTATTCATCAGGCAGAAGCACTGATTGAGCAGTGGGAGAGTGACGCTGAAAATTATCAGGTGTGGAAGGTAGAGCTTGAAGAGCTCCTCACCTTGGGAGAAGATATGATTTCTGAATCCAGAATTCTGGGTGAGAAATCATTTGATTTTGTAAGGACTCAGCATGCCAGACTTGACTTCACATTGGAGGTAACCAAGCAACTGGTAGAGTCCTTACAAGAGAAGGTACACAACATAAAATATCCTTCTAATTTATTCAATTCTTATGTAACAAAGATTTCTGGGGCTGTTCCCCTTAGTACAGATACGTACACCCCCGAAGATTCAGTTTTGGGGAGTTTTGATGAAATAATGCAATCCCGATACCAATCCCCGGAGGGGATAGACGGGGCCCAAATGGAAAAATTAACCGAAATGATACTTAAGGGCCGTGACGCGGCAAGGATGGCGAATGAATTTAAATAAAATGTTCTGGAGCTGGGGGAACAAGTTGAAGTAGCCAGGCACAGAAGGGCCAGCCTGAAGAATGTAGATGAAGATGGCATTTCCCACCTCCTTCGGGCCTTCAACGATAACAAGCAACCTTAAGCTTTCTTTGGAGGCCAAAAAAAAACTCACATTGAGTATTCTTTATTCTTTTTGGGACGTAAGTTCCTGGATCCCGGAGTCCCGGATCCAAAATTTTGTATTCTTTAACGTGATCCGTGTCTCGGTCCCCGAGGCCGACCGATCACTTTCAGAGGTGGTTAATAAGACTGTCAGAAGGTAGTTGGGCACATCAAGAGGCGTCAGCTTGGCTGTTGGTCTTCTGATAGGGTGGCCTTCTCAAGGTGCCATTCGAAGGTATATCTGGCACATTGAAGATAGGGTGCCACATTTCCCATTTATGAGGCATGTAGCCTCGGTCCTTGAGGGACCTACTTTCTTCTTTCTCCTCTCTGGCTCTCTTCTCGAGACCGATTCTTTCGATGTATATTCTTATCTTATTTTTCTGACATGACAGACCTATTCCATCTCCAGGTCTTTTGTAGGGTGGCGCAGGTAGTACCGGCCCCCAGATATTGTATTTTATTAAAGCATGATGTAAATAGGGTTAGTGTTAGAAAAGAGTTGTATAAATAGGCAGATCGGCCCATTCCCAAGGGTCAGCGAAATTGATAATTTTGTTGTCCATAGCAATAGCAAAGGAATTCCTGGTTTTAGTTATAGAGCTCAATGCTCCATTGTTCTGTTCTTGGTAGTTAGATGCTCCCTTGGAACCGCCATTGTATCACGCACCAGTGCTTGCTGGACTGAATATTAATGAAGAAGGATTCTTGGCAATGATGTTGTTGGCACTCTTGCTTCTGAGTTAATGGTATTTCATGTTTTAATGTTCTGTATGTCTTTTACTCTGGTATGTTAAAGTAGATTAACGAACTCTTTCCTCTTGCTACTCATAAAATGCTAGCTGATGGTTATGTATTTCTTTGGTATTTAGTATAGTTTACTAGAATATTGTTGATGTTTCGGACATTACAGCATTACTATAGTTAGATGAAATACTTCTAACCCTGCAGGATCTTTTTTGTTTTATTTGCTAAGTGTAGAATGCCTGGGAAAACCTTTACTTTGATCGAATCTCCGGAGATGATGAGTTGAAGAAACCAACTATCCCCCTCGAAAATAGTCACCTCTCCCAACTAAGCCCCGCACCATCGTGACCCGACACCCAAGTGCTTGAAGGCCCAGAGAATTTATTTCCCCGGACAACCTTTGCAAGCAGATTTGGCCGATTTCCCCGAAACCCGGTGACAACTTATGACTATTGGCGGACCCGGTCAGTAAAACCCCGTCAACAAAAACTGGCACTAGAAGGAGGGCATGAACTCATCCCCCTCCCAAGATTCTAATTTTACACCTTCTGAGGGTTCCCCGAGTTGTAGTTTTAGGAGACGAGCCTTCACTGGGATTGGATCTTTCTCCCCAGCAAAATTTGAAAGAGTTCTTAGGTCCACCCCGAATCCCAGAAAGTTTGTCAAACTCGAGCCCCTTGCTCGAAAGAAATGGACCTCTAAAGTCCTCCCAGCCACTATTGTCTAGGGATCTACCGTACCACCGAATACCTGAACTCCCCAGATAATCCTAGGAACCAGTACCCAAACTACCCAACATATAGTTCCCCCAATGGATGCATACTTCAGAAACACTAGGTCCCTAATGGGCACTTTTTCGGGCGCAACCAATGATTTACCCTCTCACCCGGAGAAGATCTGCCTGCGATATGAGCACTTAGGCTCACGGACCGCAAAAGAACACTTACAGACATACAAAGATGCCATGAATCGGTACTGGATCCAACATGATTATGTTGTGACCCGCATGTTCCCCTTGTCTCTTGGACAAAGTGAGTTGAACTGGTACCTTAACTTGCCTACCAACTCCATCAACACTTGGCAGGATATGGAAGACGCCTTCCTGGCTGCCTTTCGCGTGCATGTGGACCCAGCCTGGTCCCATAGCTAGTTCATCTCCATCAGAAAGGAACCCAACGAGCCTTTTGCAGTATTCAATCATAGGTTCCAACGCGCCCTGAAAAGGTGCACGGGCCCTTTTGTCCCATCTCCAGATGTAACCATACAGACATATCTCAATGCGATGGACCCTTTCATTGCCACCCTCCTTTGGAGAACAACTGCCCCGGGTGACTGGGACACCTTGGAAAAAGTCTACAACCTAGCCCTAGAGCTGTCCTGTGGTCTCAACAAATCCCCGGGCGGGATTGGATAGAACACGCCTTTCAACATGATCCCCAGTGGAACTGCTTACGCCGGGGGTTACAACCCTAATTTAGCAATGGGCACCCCCTCGATGGCGATGAATCCTCCACCACCCATGATAGACCAACAGGCGCAGTATGTTTACCCAGCCCAGACCCAAATCACACCGGGTCTGGAAGTCTTCCCTTGGAATCAGCCACAGCAGACACAACAGACTCACACACAACCGTCCGAAGTGCCATTCTTCCAGTCGTCTGCGGCTAGAGGATTGCCGCCCTCGACTTCGGTGAATCCTGCTGCCTTTCAGGGAAGCCAACAACAACCATAACCATCACATTGTGACACTAACACTCAGTTAACCGCCAAGGTCGAATACCTCCGGCGAATGTTTTCCACCCTGACTATGGACATGGGCCAACTGAAGGCGGGGTCCTACGCACCCCAGAACTCAAATTCCCAGAGGGTAAATATCTTCTCCGGCCAACGAAATAACAATGCCAGGGGAAGAAACTTTAACAATGGGCCTATGCCCAACCAAAAATAGTGGAACAATAACGCTAACACCGGAGGCCCGCCTCCGAACCAAAATGCCAGCCAGAATGGTGCTGGACCATCACATTTTACGCCAGTCGCAGACTTCTAGCCTATGACTAACTGGTGTAGATTACACAATACTGGTTCGCACAACGAGGTGAATTGTGCCACTTTGGAGAAAGTTATCATGATCTCCCAACTGGACAAGCAACAGTCGCACGATGCTACCCCTCCAGAACCTCCTGTCCAAGAAACAACCCATAGTGCCTTCACCTATGACACCATCTTCTTCAAAACTTTCAGAGAAGATGAAGAAGAATCCAAACTGTAGGGATTCTTTGATGAATCCATCCTGCCTTTTGAGGCCAACGCCTTTACTAACCCACGAACTCCATACAATACCCAGAGCCATGCGGGTAAAGGACCAACCTACATGCCTACACCTCCCGTCAAAGACACTCCTCCTCCCTGGAATAACATGACTGATCGACCTGTACCTCCAAAAGGTCCCTGCCCTAACCAAGAGAAAGACCTCGCCGAGGAAAATCAACCATTCCCGGGAGGGAGATTCAATATCACGAAGGCATTAGAGCGGACCACCACCTCCATGACCTTGATGGAGGTTTTGCTAAATTTTCCCGAGCAGAAGAAGTCTCTTCTGAAGCTTTTAGGGAACCCGGAAGTAGTTAGCCGCCCACCCAAGACTGTCTCATTCGAAGATGCTAACGCGGCCATCTTCCGGGGAAACAATGAGGATCCTCCCTTCCTACTAGGCCTGAACATATACGGCAAAAATATACACAACTACTTAGTATATTCTGGAGCTTCGGGTAACATCATGCCCTTGTCCATTTGTCAGAAGCTCAGAATCCACCCCACCCCGTCTAATGGCGCAGTAATCCAACTGGATAAGACTGCTGTGAAAATGGTGGGGGAATTGAAGAACGTCCGGATACATCTTATCTAGGACCCCAGGGTGGCCAGCATCATTGACATCCAAGTGGTGGACATCACAGAGACCTACGGGATGTTACTAAGTCAAAATTGGTCTAAGTCCTTGAACGGATACTTCTCGACCAACTTCACCCATTTATGGCTTCCATGGGAAGGAGAATCAAACCAGATCCAGGTCGAAAGTGAACCCCGGATGAAACAAGCCCTTACCGAAGTTGGGAGGGTCAATGAAGTCCTTTTCTCTGAGACTTCTCTGGGGGTGTATCGCCCTCTTGAAATCTTAACGTTCAATTTCATCCCCAAAGAGGATCCCGTCGTGCTGCAAAAAGCACAAGACCTCAAAGAAAAGATGAGAGTTAAAGTCAGTTCTCAAGGCGCCACAACAACCCTTGCCACGCTCCTGTCTGGCACTTGGTGCCGAGTGCACTACCAAAAACATTCAGAGCTCGAGTGTGAGCCATGTCTTTCGATCACCAACCGGCACCTCGATACCCTCCGGAACAAGCAAAATTTAGTGGATTCCCCGGGACCCAGTGCCCCTATGAAAGATGCTCCTTTGGTGTCATCTCCCCGGGAATCCCAAATTCTAAGAACTCCGGAGGAAAATTCCACTCTCACGCCGGCAGTCCAGGAGACACCTCCTAAATCCCCCAGCAATAACCCAAAGAGAATTCCTCCGCCCCAGCCGCAGATTGCAAACAATGATTTATGGACCCTAAAGTTCGATGGGTCCCGATCCAAATAGGGTTGTGGGGCCGGGGTAGAATTAATCAACCCGCGAGGGAAGTCCTTCCTCGCGTCCTACAGGTTACAGTTTAATTGTACAAACAACGTCACGGAGTACAAGGCTTTGGTCCTTGGACTCTTATTTGCACTAAGGAAAGGTATCACCCACCTCTGGGCTTTGGGTGATTCAGAGTTGATTGTTAAACAAGTCCAGAGTCAATACACATGTCACGAAAAAAGGCTGGCTACATACCGCAACCGGGCTTGGAGCCTTATCAAATATTTTGATGCCTTTGGCATTGACCTCGTTCCCCGGTGACGGAATTATGTCCTGGATGCCCTCGTCGTCTCTGCCAGCACACTTGAGCCAATGGCCGGCTCACGACTCTGGAGATTTTCAGTTGAGATGGTTCCCACCCCGTCCATTCCAGACAATGTCACCCACTTTCAGGTTTTTGAGGACGATCAGCGTATCTTGGCCTTCATGGCCAACGTTGGTGTCTTTGAGGATCAGATAGTGGAGGAACAAGACCATGACGATACTGGGCAGGGTGATGAAGATGATGGGATCATGGATTTTCCCACTAACACCATCCCTAAGGGGATGGTTGCGCTAGAACAAATCTTCGACTTGGACCCTCGGGCCCATGAGAAGGTGTCATCCTCCCCTGAGGGAGGAAATTTTGAAAAAGTTAACATCGGCCAGCCCGGTGAAGAAAAGATCATCCACATTGGTACCTCCTGTTCCCCTGAGAAAAAGGAGAAGATTCTCGCGGTTCTCTGAGAATACATAGATGTAATTGCCTGGGGTTATGAAGACTTGAAAATGTATGATACATCTATCATGACCCACACTATTCCTCTGAAACCTGACGCTAAGCCCTTTCGGCAAAAGCAAAGACTAGTCAACCCCCTAATAGAACCTCTAATTCATCAGGAGGTAGAAAAAATGCTGTCAGCCCAGATAATCTTCCCAATCCGGCACACTACGTGGCTTGCCAACTTGGTTCCTATTAGGAAGAAAAATGGTGAGATCCGCCTTTGCATGGATTTCCAAAATTTGAACAAGGCCTCCAAGAAGGACAATCACCCTCTCCCCTCATTGGATGAGGTGTTGCAAATAGTGAATGGATCCCAGATGATGTCTTTCTTGGATGGATACTCAGGATACAACCAGGTCATAGTCAAGTATGAGGATAGAGAGAAAACAGCGTTTACCACCAAGTGGAGAATGTTCGCGTACAGGAGAATGCCCTTCGGTTTGATCAATGTAGGGGCTACATTTCAAAAGTCCATGGACATTGCGTTCAAGGGCCTCGTAAATCGATGCATAATCATCTACATGGATGATTTGACCATCTTCTCTCAAGACAGGCGTGATCACCCCGCCCACCTTGCTCAGATTTGTGAGAGGTGTCGCCGGTATGGAATATCCCTCAACCCTAAGAAGTGCATATTCAGGGTCACCGAGGGGAAGTTGCTCAGGCATATAGTCTCTGAGAAGGGTATATCCATCGACCCTGATAGAGTTGAGGCATTGCTGAATCTACAGATGCCTGGCAGCAAGAAATAAATGCGATCCTTTTTCAGAAAAATCAACTTCGTACGACGATTCATCATGGGATTCGCAGAAATAGTTAAACCACTCAATGAAATGATGAAGAAAGATACCAAAATTGAGTGGAGTTCTAAAGCAAAGCGGGCGTTCGCCCAGATCAAACAAACCATAACGGAGGCACCTGTCCTAGCTAGTCTAGACTATTCCCTCCTGTTTTACATATACTCATTTTCTTCGTCGCATTCTGCTGTAGCAGTGTTGACCCAAAAGGTTAAAGGGGAGGAATGACCAATAGCTTTCATGAGTTCCCCCTTCAAGAATGTCAAAGTCCTATATTCGTCACTAGAGAAACAGGCCTTTGCTCTAGTTCACGCCGTAAAGAAATTCTAGCATTATATTCTCTGAAGCAAAGTGCATGCTATTATCCCAGACCAGGCCATCAAATCTTTGCTGATGCAGAGTGAATTGGGCGAGAGACGGGGGAAATGGATGGCCATCATCCAGGAATATGACTTAGAAATACAGCCCATGAAAATTGTCCGGGGCCAAGGACTAAGTCAAGCGATGGCAGAAGAGACTCCCCGCATAGAATGTCAGACTTACACGGTGGAGTCCATCACCCAAGACCCATGGTATACTGATTTGGTGTACTTGTTACTAAATAAAAAATTTCTGGAGGGGTTGCCTCCCCACAAACGCCGCGCCCTGTGGATGAAAAGTGCACACTTCATGATCAAAAACTCTGCGCTTTATCACAGAAATTATGAGGGGGTGTACCTCCGGTGCATCGACAGAGACCAAGTTGTAAGGATAATCGATGAATTCCACGGACAGCTTGGAACCAGGCATGGCTCAGCTGACACCACTGCCCATCAGATCCTTCAGGCTGGATACTATTGGCCCTGTGTCTTCAAAGACGTTTACGCTCATGTTAGGAAATGTCATACTTGTCAAACTGTAGTGCATCACGAGCGTAACCCGGCTATGCCTCTACAGCTAGTCTATGAGGCTAGACCCTTTGCCCAATGGGAATTTGACTTCATCGGGGAGATCAACCCTAACTCGTCTGCCAACCACTGATACATCCTTACTGCTACTGATTACTGTACTCGGTGGTCTGAAGCTATACCTTACAAAAATAACACGACAGACGTAGTTATCAAGTTCTTGGAAGAAAACATCGTCACACGGTTTGGAATGCCCTTCGCTTTAGTATGTGACAATGGTCCGGCGTTCTCTTCAGCGCAGCTGCTCAAATGGACCTATAATCAGAAGATCACCCTGAAGTTCTCTAGCAAATATTATCCCCAGGGAAATGGCATTGCTGAATCAACAAACAAGAATCTGCTTGAAGTGATCAAACATTTGTTAGAATAGAATCCCTGGGATTGGCACCAAAAGTTGAAATTCGCCCTCTGGGCGGATCGCATTCGCATTAAGACCGCCCTGGGAACGTCACCATTCCACCTGGTTTATGGCCAGAACCCTGTATTCCCAGTCAATTTATAGATCCCAGTATTACAGTTCATGCAGGAATTCAACAACAGGGACAACATCGTGGAGGTTCAAATTTTGAATCTGGTGTGAATGGAAGAACAACGAGACGTAGCCCTTGAACATTTCGCGTTTCACTAAGCAGTGGTAAAAAGATGGTTTGACAGAAGAGCCCAGTACAAGGTTTTTCAGATCTCAAATCTGGTCCTTCTGTGGGACAAGGCCCAAGAGAAGAAAGGAAAGCATACCAAGTTCCAACGGCTCTGGCTCAGACCATACCTGATTTCAAAAATCTATGGGGAAAATACTTACCATCTCAACACTTTGACTGGGGAACCTATCGCATTGCCCATCAATGGATAGTTTCTCAAACACGATTTTGAATAAGGTAAGCTTGTCCTAAATTGTATTATATGTAAATATCCACTTGTGAATATCTCTTCCGGGTGTCTCATTGTGAGGTACCCTGCCTTGTAAATAGCCTTGTCAGTTGTCCTCTGGGGCAGTCCTGTTTGGTTGTTTTTGTTTTCGCTTTTTGGTTTTCTTTTTGGTCCCAGTGTTTTATTCCATCTTGCAGGAATTGGAATGCTTCGCATAACTTTGGCCTCCAGTACAATGTCTACGGCATGGTGAACTTTAGAATCTATCTTTAGCCCGGTGGAATCAACCCGGTCTCCGGGGTTCATTTCGCAGGATATGGCACATTTTGAGGAATCTCCATTGGGCATCCTTTCTCGAAAATCTAGCAATCAGTGAACTTAAATAATAATGCAAGGAACAAGTAATCAGACACACCGAGGGTAGATCGGCTGTACTGATTGGTTGACCCACGTCTGAAAATCTAAAGAAATTTCTCCCAGGTCTGGAGCTTTATCCCCTCTTCGAATATCTAAACACAGGTGGATAGGTGAAAGAAGTACCGCCATTAAAATCAGCTAAGCTTGAGCTTAATGGTGAAATAAGTACCGCCTTCCCCTACCTAGAAACAAATAAAATAACAAGAGGAAAGGCGGGATAAAACTCCAGTCTCCAAGGGAAACGAGCGAATTGATGACTGGTTCAATGTAATTAGTGCCTCTTCTCTATTCCTTCCAAAGGTCATCGGCTTGATTTCCTTCCAAAGCACACACGACACCACTGATAAAAGACTACGGACTGGCTCCTGCATGGTTGGATTCTCTCGGATATGTTTCCCTTTTCCTATCAGACGCTGCCTAAAGCAGCTTATTCCAGTTTTACTAGCCAGAGATTCTATAGTTCTCAAATGCGCTAAGACATTTGTCCCAGATAGTCACCATTTGTTATGCCCTACATCCCCGTCCCTACATTTTGTGTGCAAAATGTTGGGTACCCCTTTTTGCTTTTGCCTGCTTTTGCTTTGCGGGCTTTGCCTTTTCTTTCTTTCCCTTTTATTTTCTTTCTCTGGGGTTTTCTTCCCCGGCGTGGCATTTTGTTGTTTGTTTTCTGTCTCCGGGACTCCGGTCCCGGAGATTGCCTTTTGTTGGGAACCGGATTCCAGACTCTGGGATTCTTTGTCGTGATGTTCTTGGGAATATCATCGTGAGGAATCCCCGAGCCCAGAGTCTGGAGGTTTTGCCTGTCCAGAGATCGCCAAAAGGTAGAGGATCACCTTTTTACCGCGGGTATAAATAGGTCTTATCTGTCACTTTCACACTTACCACGATTAAAACCTTCGAGCACTTAGAGAAAATTAGAGCGATTTTAAAGTGATTAACAGCGCGTTTGCAGAGAATTTGTGATAATCAAAGCTTAACACCTTCTGTGTTCTCAGGCAATTGCGAGTGCTTCGTGGTGGTGATTCTGACAGTTTGACAACTCGAGCCCCTGTGGTAATCTTCCCTTTCTTCTGCCTTCTGCATTTTCAGGTTGGTTTTTTTGCTTTCCCTCCTCTCTAGCTTTCTCTATTTTTGTTTGGTTTCCGTTTGTTTGTCTGGTTTTGCTTTGCTTCTCTGTGTTTTGTCTGGTTCGGTCCTTTATTTCTAGTTTTTGCCACTCGTTGGTGGGTCGGCTCTGCCAGAGGGTCGTTCGCCCTTTGTGCAGAAGTTGTTTTTTCTGTAAATAATGTAAAGTTTGTAAATAGCGTAAATAATGTAAATGGTTGTATATATTTATTTTGGCCTTGTCTGGTTTTCTCGCGGGAGTCTTCGCATTGTATATTCATGTATATATGTATTATAGTTGTAAAGCCCCTGTATATCTCCTTCCATTCTCTACATATACCCCTCAGCCTCATGTATATCCTTCCAGGTAACTTGACAAGCTGGTTGAGTCACCTTTGCTTCTGGTTTTCACCTTTGAACTCATTTTCGAGGCAGAAAACCACCTGTTTGAAACTCGGCTCTCGGCCGATTTCAAACAGGCAGTTTTCTCTCTCCACCATCAAGGCTGTCAAAACCTCATTTACGTTCCATGTGTGCAATCAATTCCAGCCAAGTGGCTTTCCCTTTTCGTGCGTTCGGATAGTTGGCTCCGTCGTCGTCACCATCACATCTATTTAATGCCAACGCACGTGGTGTCCACGTGGGCTCAACAACTTGCCTTTTCATACATCTTTACTAACGGTCATTTCTCCAGGCTTCAGGCCTCTTACCACCGTCCATCCTGTGTCTTTGCCAAGTGTGATAAAATTCCCCAGACCTGGATATGTCGATACTTTAAGTTTATGCTGTGTTTTTCTTTTGGGTTATCCTTGCATGATACTAACTTTTCAGGAAAGGCAAACACTGTGGAAGTAAGATCTCCAGACCCCGGAGTAACTATTTTATTTTAATAAAAATATTCTGACGGTCGCTTTGTCTTACAAGTTCCTGGACTTCATCTTCCAAACATGTCTAAAGCATCTGCATCATCTCCTCTCGGAAGTCCAGAACTACCCATAGCGACGGAGACCAGGGAAGCTATGAAATCTAAGATGGAGAGGGCCCTGGAGAAACTGCCCCTCACCATGAAGTTTGTGCAGAACAATGTCATTACGGGCTCAAAGATTGAGTCCAAGGTTAAACTCATAACTCACACCAGCGTTAGAATGTGGGCAGAGATGCAAGCCTTAGTAAAAGTAATGCACATCCAGAGACAAGATGGGGATCAATTAGCAATCAATGTTGGAGGTTCTAGGATCCTCCGGGTAGCCTGCTTTCCGTGCTCCATGCAGTCTCCGGAGCTTATTCTAACACTAGCCGCCAAATAAAATTCTTCTGTCCAGGCCGTCATGCTTGCGGCAATAGAACCTATGGGATACCCCACTCCACTGGTGTCCCTCGACCCAGACATATTTCGGGCAGGATTGAGAATCCCATAATTTGACAGAGCCACAGTGGTCACAAGGGTTGATGCCTTGGACCAGTTTACTCAACTAGAGGATGCTACCCGGGTGTATATGAATACCCACTGGCTCAAGGCCCCGAAGAGGGACCCAAAGAGAATGAAGGTAGAAATCCCCCGCTCTGAGTTCAAGGAGAGCATCCAGATGGGGATAATAGCATTATCCTGGGTATTTGGGCAACCCTCCGCCTAGGAGTTTGTAAAATGGATGTACTATTTCCTCCTCGGCATCTCCACCAAGGGAGAATTCTTTGACTGGGCCGCAATAATCTCTAATCACGTCGACTCCCAGTTCCTCCAGGTGGAGAGGAGAAAGAAGTTCTATATATCTTCTTACATTTTCTAGGCCCTAGCCTAGTAGAGGCCCCATTCTAATGGCCTACTTACAGATGGCATGCTCGGGATGGGCCCAGAACAAAAAGCGTTGTGGGACTATTTCCCACAAATTTAATGGGAGGCCATCTTCCCCAGTTTCTGTCGAGTAAACGATGTGTTCGTTTACTACCATCTGCTCACCCCCACCCGGGATGCCAGATACCACCTGTCCACTGAGGTGATGAAGTTAGTTAGTAGCTATGGGCACTACTACATTCAATTCCAGCAGCATACATATATTAGGGTCACCGGCTTCTCCGGGAAACCCTACTTGTTGCCCAGGCACTGCGGGGACAAGATCATGCTGCTGGAATATTGCAGACAAATGATGGAATTGCATACCTTCTTTTCCCTCAAGAAGGTCCCCAATGTCTTGTTCCCGATCACCTGTGGGCACTACACCTGAAGTATGGCCACCGCGAAGGAGGCAGACAATGAGCTGAAAAGTTATAACTTGCAGGAATTTTATCTAGCGCGGAAGAACTTTGATCCGCATGGAAAAATAGCAACGGCAATGCCCCGGGCTTCAGAGCCCCATCAAATATATATGGAGGACTTTTGGGCTGATTTCCAGGATGATGTGGATGTGCAAAGCTGGCATTACATCAGAATGACAGCCAAAATGATGCAGGAACTGAAGCTCTGGAGATTCCCTCCAGGCTTTTCTGACGCCGCCCCCACCATAGATCCCCAGTACAAAGAAAAGGGGATCGATAAAATGGCACTGTCGGCAATGGATTGGGCCACCCAGGAGGGGCCCACAATTGAGGACTTCACTCGAGATGTGGTCCAGCAAATTCATGCCTATTTTAAGAAGGTATGCCCCGGGAGTATGCGTCAAGCTCCCCGACCGGCACCAAAATTAGCACCACCGCCGGTACCAAGATTGACCCCGGGGGCCGGGACTTCTTCGCAGGGCGCAGACAAGGGAAAGAAGATAGCTACAACACCCTCCACGCAAGAAGTCCCCATATGGGAGCAGATCAAGCAGTCTGTGGCAGCCTCCTAGCAAATAAGGGAGAAATTAATAACGAGGCTTGCCACTCCCCCACTCATGGTCGGACCAATTCATCCTCCTTCCTCCCCGTCACTGGTAGCCCTAATGGTCAAGGAAATGGGGGTGGATCCCATGGAGGCAGCAACAATAGCAGATACAGGGCCACCTTTGATCACCCGGAGGAAGAGAAAGCACATCAAACAGCCCAAGGCAGAACCGGCCCCAGTGGGGTCCCTCCCCCGAGAAGTACAGATCCTTTCTTCCAGTTCCCTAGAACCAGAGAAAGAAGCAGAGCCGACAGAGGTCCCAGCCAGTCCGCCTCCTGAAGAAGAGTTTGATGTATTTATGATCGATGAGTTCGGGAATTTGTAGGAGGGCGACGCACAAGAAGAGACGGAGGTCCCGGAGAAAGAACAAGAGGCTACGGACCAAGAGGACTTGGAAGAGGAACTTGCACAAGAACAAAGGTGGGAAACAGAAGAAAAAGAGCCAGAACCAGAAATTATCTCCGGGGCTCCAGAAATGCAAGGTCCAGGAGTGGACCAACTGAAGCTAGGTGAACAAATGGCATCCGCTGGGGGAACCGGACCTTCAAAAATAACTGTAAACCCAGCTGCCACGTTCCCAAGGCCACTCCCGGGGACAACCTTCAGGCAGGTTATCACAGCGGCCCAAACTCTGAATCTTGGCCTGATACTTCCCCTACTGCCAACAGAAGAAGAAGCCCTGGAAAAAAAAGAAGAAGAGGAGCAGCTTGAAGAGAAAATCCCCGAAGAAGCCTACCAAGGTCCAGACCCAGCAATAGACATACAGGACAAGGCTGAGGAGATGGAGGTTGACAAAGAGAACATTGCTATAGAAAAGGTTGAGGCAGGGAGGACAGATTCCTCTCTCCTCCACCAAAATTTGGTGGAGAGAAAAAAGAGAAAATCTCAATCCGCTCCGGTGATTCCTCTCTCCCTGGCCGAAATGATGGCCCAAGTTCAGGCCCCGCCGAAGGCAAAGAAGGCTCGGACAGTTCATACTCTGCGAACTAGGCTGGGCAGAGAGACAGTTGCCATTGTAGCAACACCTCCCCCAGACGCTGATGAAGCAATAGCAGACCCCACAGATTACAACGTTGCAGAGGTATCCCTGGGTAAAAGAGGAAAGCAAGGCAAAGTAGACTTGCTTAAAGAGGCAGCAAGGGCAGTTGAAGCCCGATATGAAAAGGAGGCCTAGAGGCTCAAGGCTGAGAAAGAAAAGAATGCAAACCTTATGGGGTTGCTTACTGAGCTGGCCCAACCCCTCAATGCGGCTCCTCCGGAGACCTCCACATCAGAATAATTACCGCAGAGTGACATAGACTCCCTGCGAGTAATGAAAAAGAAGGCCCAAGCATTAGATGAATGGGTAGGCCTACAGATAGGAAACACCCAGCGTTTCCTAGCATCCACTCTCCCGGACTTATACACAGCCTGACAAATTATTCATCAGGCGGAAGCACTCATTGAGTAGTGGGAGAGTGACGCCGAAAATTATCAGGCGTGGAAGGTAGAGCTCGAAGAGCTCCTCACGTTGGGAGAAGATATGATTTCCAAATCTAGAATTCTGGGTGAGGAATCATTTGATTTTGTAAGGACTCAGCACGCCAGACTTGACCTCACAATGGAGGTAACCAAGAAACTGGTAGAGTCCTTGCAAGAGAAGGTACACAACGTAAAATATCCTTCTAATTTATTCAATTCTTATGTAACAAAGATTTTCGGGGCTGATCCCCTTAGTACAGATACGTACACCCCCGAAGATTCAGTTTTGGAGAGTTTTGATGAAATAATGCAATCCTGATACCAATCCCAGGAGGGGATAGACGGGGCCCAAATGGAAAAATTAACCGAAATGATACTTAAGGGCCGTGACGTGGCAAGGATGGCGGATGAATTTAAAGAAAATGTTCCAGAGCTGGGGGAACAAGTTGAAGTAGCCAGGCACAGAAGGGCCAGCCTGAAGAATGTAGATAAAGATGACATTTCCTGCCTCCTTCAGGCCTTCAATGATAACAAGAAACCTTAAGCTTTCTCCGGAGGCCAAAAAAAAAACTCACATTGAGTATTCTTTATTCTTTTTGGGATGTAAGTTCCCGGATCCCAGAGTCCCAGATCCAAAATTTTGTATTCTTTAAAGTGATCCGTGTCCCGGTCCCCGAGGCCGACCGATCACTTTCAGAGGTGGTTAATAAGACTGTCAGAAGGTAGTTGGGCACATCAAGAGGCGTCGGCTTGGCAGTTGGTCTTCTGATAGGGCGGCCTTCTCGAGGCGCCGTTCGAAGGTATATCTGGCACATTGAAGACAGGGCACCACATTTCCCATTTATGAGGCATGTAGCCTCGGTCCTTGAGGGACCTACTTTCTTCTTTCTCCTCTCTGGCTCTCTTCTCGAGACTGATTCTTCTGATGTATATTCTTATCTTATTCTTCTGACATGACAAACCTATTCTGTCTCCAGGTCTTTTGTAGGGTGGCGCAGGTAGTACCGGCCCCCAGATATTGTATTTTATTAAAGCATGATGTAAATAGGGTTAGGGTTAGAAAAGATTTGTATAAATAGGCAGATTGTCCCATTCTCAAGGGTCGGCAAAATTGATGATTTTGTTGTCCATAGCAATAGCAAAGGAATTCCTAGTTTTAGTTGCAGAGCTCAATGCTCCATTGTTCTGTTCTTGGTAGTTAGATGCTCCCCTAGAGCCGCCATTGTATCACGTACCAGTGCTTGCTGGACTGAATATTAATGAAGAAGGAAGGATTCTTGGCAATGATGTTGTTGGCACTCTTTCTTCTGAGTTAATGGTATTTCATGTTTTAATGTTCTGTATGTCTTTTACTCTGGTATGTTAAAGTAGATTAACGAACTCTTTCCTCTTGCTACTGATAAAATGCTAGCTGATGGT
>MU223614.1:4959101-4972554 GCA_018584345.1 Thuja plicata | reverse complement strand
ACAAGATCCTCAATTCTCATTGGTTGATCAAATTGAGTTGAAAGAAATTAGGATTTATTTAATTCAATCATTTAATTAAATTAGCCATGTAAGGGTGAATGGGTTGAATTTGATTTTTGATTTAAAAATATACAATTAATTGATTAAAATCAATTATATAATTTGATTGATCTCTTTTAGGCTTGAATTTGATTATTTGGTTTTATGATTATTTAATCCTTTGATTTTAATTGATTTTGTCAAATTTCCTTGATAAAAGTCCATTTGATTGATTTTGATCCACTTTCATGCATTTTGATGAGATTTAGGGCAATTGGCTGAGATTTGCAAATTTGGATGATTAAGAAACACCTACTCAATTTTAGGTGTCTACAAATGCCCCTCTTTGAATTGATGTGTGAAGCGCATTGATTCAAAGAAAACTTGATGTCCTGATCATTGATTTGATACTGATGTCTGATTGATGCAAAAACCTAATTGATTTGAAAATCTGATGTGAAACCTAATGCGAAACTTGATGCAGAACTTGATGTAGAACTTGATGTGAAACCCTGATGCAGAACTTGATTTTATGCCCCACTGATAAAAGTTTGAAATTTTAATGCCCCAGATTTGATATAAGATGTGATGCAGAATCTTGGTTTCAACTTTTGATGTGGATATGATGCCCCTCGGGAAATGAATCAAGATGATGGTAGATTATTTGGTTGAGTTTGGGAAATTGAGATTTGTTTCCTGATAAAATCAATTTGAAAATGCCCCGGTTATGAGAGAATTTGATGGTAACAACTATGATTGAGAAAATGTTGTTGATATTTTAGATAAGGTGATGATGTTTGGATATCACTTGATGTCAGTCAGAATCACTTGGTTGATGTTGTATTGATGTCAATCAGATAGGATAAGTAGGTTGATGGATTGATTGGATAAACTGTTAATTCACTCTCAAGATCTAGAGAGATGAACAAATGGATTGATTTTCCTTCCTCAAGATCTAGAGGTAGGAAATTTGATGTTCTCAAAATGAGAAAATGGATGATAGGATGAATGATTGACATTAGATGATCAATTGGATGATTCAACTGATTGATATTCGATTGGATTGGATTTGATGGGAAGATTAATGGTGGGAGGCTGGTAGATAGGGTCATGTGATATGATTCAGGTGCAGATATAGGGATGGGGATAAACAAAGTTAGGTTTCTCCAAGTTGATCAGATGGTGAGGTTGCCCCTAGGTGAGCAGATGTATAGTGATGATATCCTTGATGTAGCATTGATCAATTTGATGAATCAGATATTTGAGGACATTGATTAGGACTTGATGATGTAATCATGATTAACTTCCACCCCCTTCACTTGGAAAGATACTTAAAACAATGCAATTAATCTATCATGAATGCAATGCAATGCAACTAATTGTCCTTGAGGTTTGCAAAATAAAATGCAAACAGAGATATATTTTCATCATTGAGTAATGTGGAACTAGGATTCAATACAATCCTTACAAGTGCCACTGTGACCATAAGAATATGAATATGACTTTCATCTCATTTGGTAACCTCTTTTAGGAAACCTAGTACAACCCTCACTAGTTGAATGACCAACTATGGGAGTATGAATATTGATTTCATCGAATTCAATGTTGCAAGTGGATTTTGGTATTAAGATATTGAATATCTAAATATCCAAGGTATCCTTTTGTGTAAACAAACAAAGGTTAACCCTCCTTCCTATATGAATGTCCTCGGTGGTTCTTTGATGACCATGTCGTTAGACAAATTTACACAAGTGAAAGGATCTTCCTCAAAATAGTCACACAGAAGTTAAGAAAACATCATGTCTTCATCATTGCCAATCTAGTCAAAACATCATTGATTTAGCTAAAAAGACATGACTCAAAAAAGTCAATGAAAAACTCATCAAAAATTTCAAGTGTTTTGCAATGTATCCAGATTTTCAATAAGAATTCCAACATTCTGATCATTTAGGGTTTGTCAAGTTTTAATCCTGATAAAATAAGTCAATGAAACTCAAGGATCATGTTGTCAGATAAAATTGTTTAGGGTTGAACAATGATATCCATCAAAGGTTCCAAAATTATCTCTCCTCTGAATCTGAAAATCTGCTTCTGTTGTGTGACCAAAATTGTGCACTTTTGAATCCATTTAGTACCAAAATTCATGATGTATGCCCCCAAGTGATAAATGTAACCATGTGAAACTTAGGGCAACTGAGACCTAGAATGCAACAATGCAACTCAAAGACTTTATGCAATATTTTTGGAATTTTAGATTTTTTAATGTTTTTGGATTTTTAGAGATTTTTGAATTTTTTTATTTTTATTTTTTTTGAATTTTTTTTTTTAGAGATTTTTGAATTTTTAGAATTTACTATCTCTCAAACAAGATCACATTGGTTTGACCCCAATGTCTAGCAAGGTATAGGACATCAAAGTCTAGCAAGGTATAGGACATGAAAGATGGATTTGGAAGCTGATGGATTAGAGATGGAAAGGCCATGATGGATGAAGCATGCGAATGTGACCCGTAGGACCATCTCCTCAAGATTACCCAAGCTAAAAAAAGGATATAGCACTGTGAAGCATGTTTTTGGATAAGAAATGGAAGCCAATGATGCAGTTCTAGATAGCATGTGGGATGAGGATCTATTATCATGAAAGTGTGTAGTCCCAAAAGAGTGGACATCTCAATGGGTTTTTTTGATAACAAATTTTGTAATTTGCATCCTTCATTTTGATCAAGACCAATGGATCAATTTGGGTAAGATGTGGATAAGATATCACGATCAGGATAAAGGGATGATGGAGGTTATGAGGGGATGATTTGGGATTATGGAAAGACTGCATAGGAATAATGAAGGTGGATTTGGGAGAAGCAAGATCATGATAGGGTAGCATGGATGCAGCAACTAAATAAGCTAATGAAAAGGATAATGGTGTCAAGATACTTGATGCTCATGGATGTGTTAAACCTTGTCAAGACCAAAGGGAAAAGAGGGAATACATATGCAAGTGAGATAAATGGTAGAATATGGAAGATGGAGGATAACATGGATGAAACTTTCCCCCAACTGTAGAGTGTAAGACAAGGAATTACGCCTGATGCTTATTTTCCAGGTTTTCATCACGATACTTGCCCAAGGTGCCACAAGAAGTGGTTTTAACCATAGGATGAATTGATTTTTCTTTACTTTTTCTACCAAGGTGCCTATTTTACCATGTTTTCACCAAGGCACTTTTTCTCTTCTTTTTTTATTTTTTATTTTTTTGTATTTTGCAAAGTTTCCCCAACATTTGGATATTTGGAAAATAATCTTCTGAAAGATATGCTATAATAAACCATGGCGATGACTATGATGCTCAAAGATATTTATAAGGTGATGATAAAGGACACATATGAAGGATAAGGGTAGATGGTGGTGAAGGTTTTATGCCATAGATTGGACAAAAGGGATGGAAATATGGAAAGTATGTGTTGGATAATGAATGTGAGGATAAGAAGAAGGTATGTTTTGGATGGACATGTTGGCAAGATCAACTTTGACACACACTTTGAAGGGTGGTGGAATTATGGAGGAACAATGGATGAAGGAGGTAAGGATGTATTTGAGGTAGTAGATTTTAGGATATAGGAACCCAAAGTAGACTTGGAAAGTGGAAAATGTTTGAAAGAAGATGGATTGGAAGCCTTTGGAAGCTTGAATGTTAACTTTGTTTTTTCTTTTGTGTGAAAGTCTTTCAAAAGTGACTTGGGAATCCACATAGTCTTTGATTTTTCTTTCTTTTGTGATGCTTTAGAATGCATTTCTTCAATGAGGGATTTAGGAACCCACATTTTCTTTGATTTTTCTTTTTTCTTGGACCTTTGTGGCCTTTTGGATATTTCTTTTTTCTTTTCATTCACATGTCGATTAGATGGGACATGGTGATCTTTATACACACGTGAATTATTGGATTTCTGATTTTTATGTTGCACATCCAAATTGCTTCCAAAAGACTTGGGAATTGTGGGTGAATGGGAATAATATGGAGGGTTCATATGGATTGGTGTATGGAAATTATTCAAGTATGTATGCCTTCGTTGATCTTGATACATGGTAGGGTAAGTGAATGGAGAGCTAGGGATGGTAGGCATGGTTGATGGAGAAATATAGGGACCCAATATGGATGGAAGGGATGAAGAATTTATCTTTGGGACATAGGAACCCAAAATGGATTTGGAGGATGGTGAAGGCATATGGTTGTGTTTGAATGGAGGAAGATAAGGTGTGAAAGGGATATCAATATCTTTGGAATGAGTTGTATTGTCAAGGTTCTCATCTTTAAGATTTATCTTTATACCAATAGGCTCATGAGTATCTTTCATAGGAACAACTTTGATAGGATCAACTAAAGCTTGAAGGTTTTTATTCTCATGCAAGGGATTTGGAAGAATGATGGTTTCTTGAGTTGAATATGGAGGAGTATGACAAGGAGTTGATGGGGTACTTCTATCTTGACAATGATCTTTGGATGGTGTAGAGAGGGTTCTTTGCTCTTGATTTTCAATATGTTCATTGGAAATGGTGGAAAGGATATCTTGATCTTGCTTGGGAAGTGGAGAGGTATGTAGCTCTTGAGGTAGAAGGATATCTTCTTGGAAGAAATGAAAGGGTGCAAGGGGATCATCACAAGCTTCTATGGATATGGGACTTTCATCAAATATGGGAGGGGATTGTAAAACATCTTCATCTTGATCTTTATTGATACTTGTTTCTTTGCTCTTTAGATTATCCTCTTGACATGGAGCCACTTCTAAGGACAAGGGTAGATGCTTGGATATGCATGGGGAATGTTTGGAAGATTGATGAAGAATATTTTTGAATAGGCATTGAAGCACATGAAGATTTGGGGTCCAAGATCTTTGAAGCATGGAAACAATTTGCAGAAAGATGTAAATTATCTTGGGTTTCTTTTAGAGGTAGCCCTTGAAGGTGGACATAGTCAATGTGAAAAGTATCATCATTAGGCTAACTCTTTGGCGGAGGAATTTTGGATATTTGTGAAGCTTTGTGAGATGGACGAAGGATGAAAGGAGTAAAGGCCATGGGAGAAACCTTGCTAGATAGAGGTTTGTACATTAAGTCTTTCTTAAGAGTGGTACCTTTCTCTTCATTCTCTTGATTATCTTGATCACAAATAGGGTGGTCATGATGTTTCTGTTGATCCAAGATAGGTTTGTTGCTCTCAAATGCTTCATTTTGTGAAGAAGATGAAGATACGGATGGCCCATCATCATAAAGAAAAGGAAAAATCGATCTTAACAATGGTGTGTTAGATGATGTATCCTTTTGTTTTTCCTCATTCTTCCTTAAGGTTGATGTGTCATATTTATGGAAATATGCTTCTTTATCCCTCTTCAAAATTAAGTGCATTGTCTAAATAAACCTGGGATCTTGAGATGCTTCCAAAATTTCATCTTCAGTTACTTTGTCGTATTGAGTCCTATGGAGATTTTGATCTTGGTTTTGGTAATTATTCTCCACCATAGGATTGATTCATTTCTCAAACAGATTCATCATTATAAATGTTTGAAGGAATATGATCTATTTGTTGCACTGGATAGAAATAACTTCGAAAAGGGTATCCAAATATGATTTCAAAATATTTCCAAACCCTTGGGAAATACCCCATGTTTTCCCTTCTTTGTTTCTGGGCAACACTTGCCTGTGTGTAGGCAGCCTTTAAATGTTGGTACGCGGTTACTAGAATTCCTCTATGTGGCACTCTGTAGTTTGCAAGCGGTGTTTGCCTATTGATAGGCAGTTTTTAATTGTTTACACACGGCACTTTCCAGTACTTACGCGGCTTATGAATATTTGCAGGTGGCGTTTCAAAAGTGCAGGCGGTCCAGAATTGTTTACACGCAGCCCAGAAATGTTTATACGTGACACTTTGCTGATGAGGGTTGAAATTTTCAAATTTTTGGATTTTTAAAAGTTTAATAATTCTTATTAGACTTGTTATAGAAGATTCTTGCGTGAAAATAAAATAAAAACTTAGCACACACATCAAGTTTGCACCATATCCCTAAAACAACACTAAAAGTGTATGTTCTTGGATGTTTTGTTTACGGGTATAACACAAGAAACTCTTCCAAGAAATCTACCTAAGAGTCAAATAAATATGGTTTTAACAATGGCTCTAAAAAGGTAGGCTTACTAATTAACAAGGTTCTATTCACACCTTTGTTCTAACTCTTGTCACGTTCCTTTACCCCCTTGGAGGCTTCCCACACACATGAAAGTACAATTTTGCACAATCCTGAAGGACTACTCGAGGAAGTGAGGATGACTTGCACAAGAATTAGTCACTTTTTGATTAAGGTAAAGTGCATTTTTTTTATAGTGGGTTGGATGATATCGCAACAAAAGCAATTATCTCCCACTTTGGGTCATTCCCTCTCACCGCCTTCATAAAGGAATTCTTAGGAGGCAGGCCCTCTAAAGATTTATTTTATCTAACATGTATATGGAAAATGAAAATTGAACTTAGTCCAACAAGTTTGGGAATTTGATTCACTCAAAGAGTGAAGAACATATCCCTATTGTCTTCCTTTGTTCCAAACACTTCAAGAAATATTTTTTCTTTTTCAACCCCTTGACAAGGAGGTTCTTAAAATTGAAATGTGTGGTTCAATTCCTTATCCCTTTCTTTGTACTAAATTGACTTTGCACGTTTGACTTTTTGATTCACTTCAAAAAGTGAAGAGCATATGCCTAATGCTTGTTCAATTTAGACAATTATAAGAATTTTCCTAATTATGCTAGATTCAAATAAATTTGCCGCAATTTAAGCAATGTAAGCTTGATTAGAAAAAATACCTTATTTTTTAAGCTAGCAAAGGCTAGGTGCATTTTTTATGTATTTTTCTTATTTCAACTCGCCTAGTGGTGATCGTTCCCACTCTGACTTCTCCAACAAGTTAGTCAACACAAAAAATACAAAGTGAAGAAAAACTTAAAAATCTCAAAAGACAAATCACTCCTTAGTTCCTTTAATCAAATTTTGCAACAATTAAGCTCAAAGAACTAGAAAAAAAATCTATCAAAGAGTAGGAAATATCTTTTTGTAAGTAAAGAAAACTTTGATGTAGTGATCATAAAGATGTTCCTCTTCTTTTAAGATTTCTAAAGGATTAGATGCATGCACTTGTTTATCATGTTTAGTTTGTGCTCTTACCTCTTTGCTAGGCCTTGTGACTCTCTTCTTTGGTTTCTGTACTTTTGAGTTATTTTTCATCTACAAAGATCAAAAATACAGAGAGTTAGACAAAGAAACAAATCATTTAAAACTTGATAACAAGCAAAAAGTTCTACATGGCATTTAACAATTAATAAGCGGCTTTTAAATGCTAGAAAACAGAACTTGAAACTTTGAAAGAAGCAGTTAATAGTTAGAGAGTGGCTCTGAAAAATCCACAGGCGACATAGAATGTGCAAATTGCAGTCAAATAATACTACTACGTGGCTCTGGAATGATCACAGGTGGTCTTTCACTGCTAGTAGGCGGCCCTTTACAGAAGCACGTGGCACAGAATGTGCAAATTGTGGTCCAATTATGCTAGCACACGGCTCAGGAACAATCACATGTGGTCTTTCACTGCTAACAGGTGGCTTCAGAATCTCCGTAGGTGGCTCTTCTTCTGTTTTCTGCAAAATGACAGAAAAGTAATGCAAACACACAAAAATATGAAAAAAATGAGTAAAATGAGGCCTAAAGCCCCATGGTGGGAACCATTTGTATGTGATAAATTACACCTTCATGAAATTAGGATTCTAAATTACAATTCTATGGAAATAAAATGACAATTTAATCTAAGAATTGTAATTAAATCCATGACATCTCATGGTTCCCTATCTGAGCTTTGTTAAGAGAGCTCTCAGCCTTAATCTCTCTCAAGGACAATCCTAGAATGAGAAATTCAAAGATAAAATGTCTAGATCTAGCTCAATTCTCAAGATGATATGAAATTCTAATGCAAAATGCTCATGATATGCTCCTCAAATCAACAATTGCTTCTAAAAATGCTCAAAAATACTTCTCAATTGCTCACAAATGCTCTTAATTGCTCAAAAATTGACTATAATGAGGATGCTTTGCAATTGAATTTCTAGGATATCTTATGCTTACAAAATGGCTTGTATTTATAGAAAATTCCCAAGGGTAGGGGGTATAGTGATTTGACCATGGGTTAATCCTTGGTTGAGTTTGATCCCTCAAATGGTTTCAAGTGGGGGGACCATTTAAATGGTTGTGCTCAAAGGGTGGGGCAAGAAGACAAGATCCTCAATTCTCATTGGTTGATCAAATTGAGTTGAAAGGAATTAGGATTTATTTAATTCAATCATTTAATTAAATTAGCCATGTAAGGGTGAATGGGTTGAATTTGATTTTTGATTTAAAACTATACAATTCATTGATTAAAATCAATTTTTATAATTTGATTGATCCCTTTTAGGCTTGAATTTGATTATTTGATTTCATGATTATTTAATCCTTTGATTTTAATTGATTTTGTCAAATTTCCTTGATAAAAGTCCATTTGATTGATTTTGATCCATTTTGATACATTTTGATGAGATTTAGGGCAATTGGCTGAGATTTGCAAATTTGGATGATTAAGAAACACCTGGTCAATTTTAGGTGTCTACAAGTTGTTATACTTTCTCTCCAAGGTCCAATAGCTCTGATACCAATTATTAGGATTAAGTAATACTAAGAGGGGGGTGAATCAGTATTACAATACTTTATACTTAAACTTAGTAAATTCAAACTTAACCAGATAATTGCTTAAATGAAAAGAACATAAACATAAAACACACAACTCATAACACCATGAATTTGTTATCGAGGAAACCCTGGCCAAGGGAAAACCCCGGTGGGGATAGTACCCACAAATATGTATTATAAGTATTATGTCCATATTAAGAGACCTAGCCATGTTAGGAGCTGATTATTACATTATCACATTTCCTTGTTAAAGGAATACAAAAACCCTGTTAAAGGTATACTGAGCTCACTGCTCATACAATCACAAATATGATTCCATTACAATGATTTCTCAATAGTGAACAATACAAGCATCTCCTATGCTTAGGTAGTTCCAGTTGTACCTAGCATAACCATCTGTCTGATTTTGACATCACAATGCATTCGTCTATTTGCATCCATTTATTCCATCACATTCATACTTCGCTTCATGAAAATCTCTTCCTATATATACATCATTATATGTCCAACCGGCTTCCAATGCATCACAAAATAGAGTTAACACTTATACAAAAGGTAAATACCAAGTTGGAGATCATACACTGACAAAAAAAAGGCAATCCACAATCTAAATCCAACATAGCACATTTGGACTCCGCATTATACTCCCTTAATCATCGCAACATTTCATCTATCTTGTATCACAGTTACTCTCTCTTCACATGTCTTCAACATAGTGTAACTTATTGTGATCAACACCAAAACATAAGAGACCTTAAATGAAGGTCATATACATCCCAAAATAGCTTCTCCTAAGCATGCATGTCTTCATTCATCATATATTGTATTCCCTAACCAAAATTGTACTGTTATACTCTGTAATTCTGCTTTCCTGACTTAGTCATTTTGCAAGTTATAACTCCAAAAAAGTGTTTGACACCAAGTGGCCATCCATGCCAGATATGTTGCCATAAATGATAACCCTAAAGTGTTCCAAATCATTCTTGAATGAACCAATTTCCAATAGATTGATTTTTTGGTGGATACTACTCAGGGGAGTAGTCGGCTTGATGAATCAGTAACTTAGAATTTTGTAGAGAGATGCTTGTTTAGATTTTTGGCCTCTTTTATTAAAGTGAATATATATGTCTTTGTTATTTATGTCAATGAGGGAGAGATAGTCATGTGAAAAATAGTATTGGAGAGATATTTAGCTAAGAAGGAGAGATATTGTTAGAGAAACTCTGAAAGATATTATTTAGAATATTGTTGGTAGTGTTGTTGATTTGATTTCTTTGTGCATTGATTATTTTTCGCATCATATGTTGCCATCAATGCCAAAGGGGAGATTATTGGTAGATAATTGGAATATCATGCATATGTGTTGGCATTAATATTGTGTCATTGATGTCAACATATTCCTACTAGTCTTTATAGTGTTCATGTGGTGTTCAATGAGATGATTGGTTCGGTAAGGCTACTATATTGAAGATAAAATGTTGCAAACATATGATTGGATTTAGGAATGTTAGTAGTTGATTCATTTTAATATACAAAGGTTTTCATATTGATTTTAGTGAGTTATTGGTTTTTGAGTTGGTATAGGCATTCTGAGATGTTCTTTGGAGATAGTGTGACATATTTTGGTTTGGTGTGGTTCGACATTGCAATATTTTGGTATGTGCACCCTATGACATAATTAGGACATGGATGTGTGTCCTCATCTCAATTGGTTTGTGATTTGGAGATTCATAAGATATTTTTCTTAATTGACAATGGTTCCTATTAGTGTTCTTGGTGATTAGTTCAGAGAAGGTGATAAATTGTGAGATAGAGTTTTTATGGATATTTTTATGACATTTCATGATGCTTGTTGATATTTCTAGATTTTGTTCTATTCGTGTTGTTGGATCGCATTGATTGGTGTTGTGTATGTGAAATAGTGCACCTGTTACCTGTGACACAACACGTCAATAGATCATTACATTAGCGAAAATAGGGTTAGTAAAGCATGGAAATCCACTAAAATCAATCTATTGATTTCTAACTAGGAGTGTGAAAAACAACATAATAGCCCTCAAATTATGCATTTTTCAATGACATATACAACCAAGCATGAAATATTTTATTAAAAATAAGAAAGATATCTAAATAACATGCATTCTAGCTCTAGAAATTAGGATTATAAAAATGCATGAACATGAAAACTAGAATGTAACATGAATCTATGTTAATCCTAATAGCATAACAATACATTTTCAATCTAAAATTCAGACTTATTTGAGCTCAAAAACTCCTATTTATAGAAGAAATGAGGAGAGAGAGGGGGGACAAGGGTCATTAATAGAGTTGTAAAACCCATTAATGAGGTATAATAAGAATAAATTCCAAAGGCATTCATGAGGCATGGGATTGAGGAATATGCATTAAATGCAAGCATTTAAGAGGCATGGTGAGGGTGTAAGAGGCAAGCTTGAGAAGGTGGACTTAGAGGGAGTCAAGCTTGAGAAAGTTGACTTTCTCAAGTGGGTTGAGTTCCTAATCACATTTTTAGGAATGTGACATCATTAGGAGGTGGGTTAGAATGGGATTATGATTAGGATTAGATTTAGCATGGGGTGAATAGGTTGGGATGGGTTTGAACCCAGGGTCAAGGTGGTTGAGGTAGGTTAGGTTAGGGGTTTAGGCGAATATTAATAAAATGAATTATATTAAATATATTCATTCAAAAATAGGAATATTAATTATTTAAGCTTTTTATTGCTTTAGATAATTAATTAGGACTATATCCAATTAATTATATTAATTTAGGCTAGAAGATAGGCTTTTTGCAAGTGATTTGATATAATAGGGATTTATTTAATTCCTCTTAAATTAATTACCTTAGCCATGTTTGTTTTGAATTGATTTGATTTGATTGGCTTAGGTGATTAATAAAATTTAGTGATTAGATCACTTAGGAGATTAAATTTGATTTGAATGAATTATGTCAGCCGATTGAAGAGTTGTCTGAATATAATTGGGGGTATGATCACACTTAGGGAAAATAGGGTCTATAGTTAGAGAAGGCCAAATCCAAGTGGTTATATTTTCTCCTCTTTGAATTGATGTGCGAGCAGCGCATTGATTCAAAGAAAGTTTTTGATTTTGACTTCAAAAAGATTGAGAATTTTTCTCATGATCGAACGAAATACCTGATGAGATCAATCTCGTACTTGATTGAACTAAATTGATAGAATTGAATTTGAACTTAGTCGTCATAAAAAGGTCAATAAAAGATCTTAAAGATACCAATTTTGAACTTGGTTGTCATCCAAAGATTGATAATATTGATTATGAACTTGGTTGTCATCCAAAAGTTAGTATGAAGCTGCTAGGAGCTTAATAAGAATCTTTTAAAATGAGGAAACACAAGATATCCATCTTATGAGAACCAAAGCTTTCTATCCAACAGTTCTAACTTAGTCAAAGAAACTATCATGCCCCTAGTTGTTTGATAATGAAGTCATTTTAAGGCTATTTTGAGCAAGAATTTAATTGATGATAGTGTGATCATGCCCCCTTGGGAACGAAATTGAAGGAAAAGAATGAAATCCCTCTGTTGAAATAATGTATCACTTGCATGGAACGGGTAGAGCAAGAAAGAACAGAGTAGAATAAGTGAAGGAGAGAAGGTGCATTAAGAGTAAGCACACAGGTACCAAGTTAATAACATTAAAATGTGAGTTTGATTTCATTCCCGATGGATCAAAGATTTTAGGAATCATTGATATCAGTAATATTAATGATGTAATTAACTTATTTAGAATAAAATTGAAATCATTTTTGAGCTCACATTCCCTTTTTAAAAATGCACCATGCAATCTCTAAATGCAGCTATAGGCAAACTCTTAGGACTTGTCACTGATTGGCAGTTTTTGTAACATTTTTATCATCATTGGGTGCTTTTTGAAACAGATACCACTTGATAGTAAAACCATCACTAATACCCACCGATATTATGAAAGTATGAATACTATGTTTATTAGATGAAATGTCGGAAATAGACTTAGGCATCAAGGCATAGAAGCTAGGATTAACAACATAGTCACCTTCCTTTTATTATATTAGAATCTGTGTAAGGCAAGATATTGGACCCGCAATGACCTTGAAAACTCATATCCTTGGGTACATTATGCTTCATATACCTTACTGAGAATCTGAGTTAGAAGATTTTTTAAACTTCACTGTAGTTTACACATAACAAAGATCGAGATATATGTGGCTATCCACTCATGGTGGCAGCTCTTACCATAAACATCCAAGTTAAGTGAAATGTATAGGGTCATTTGGAACAATCACCATATGTAGAAAAATAAGAAAATGTTATGCCCCCATCCTTGTGACTCTTTGTCTTTGCGCAGATGTCATGGAGTAACTCGGAAGACATAACAACTATCAATTGAAAATCAATCAAATAAAATTCATAACTGCTTAGATGCCCCTGGTGAAAACATCATGGGTACATAAAACAGTTATAATCAAACCAAGATCAAACTGTGTCTAGGTAGTATTTGTTGAGATTGAAGAATGTCAATCTACCCAAGAAACACCTGCATGCAAAACAACTGCTACGAGAATGAAGAAGACAGAAGAGAGAAGGATCTGAAGCTATGGCGGCCGATAGGCCAGAGAATGCAAA
>MU223614.1:4936766-4956047 GCA_018584345.1 Thuja plicata | reverse complement strand
CAATCCTTATAAAGGATGTCGAAACCCTAAACGGGCAACTGCTAGGAGATAGAAACTTTCCTAAGACAACTGAAACTGCCTAAGTGAAACTTAAGCACTAAAGAGCAATTGCTAAATTACTCTAACAGTATTGAGAAATACTATTGATTCATTTTTCAAGTGCAGTAGAGATTCATCAATCAAAAGTTTGGAATGTAAGAAAATATGTGTTCCATGTTTGTGTATTACTTTCTTCCTATTTGCAATCGAATGTAGGTCATAGGAACATCGTTCATGTTAGTGCAATGTTTGTGCCATCCTTGTTTCATGAAAGGGATATTTTAGTGAAAACATCAAGTATCACTGTGTCATGGGAAAAACATCCTATGACGACCTAGCAGACGCGACCTAGTATGCTAGCAAAGGATGCCCCTAGTGTAGAATGACTTGATCCTAAGATAGAAATGCAAATAAATCCCAAGCGAGGATAAGTTTTTTGTAAGGAAACAAAGTCAACTCTCAGCACAGGTGTAATCGTCAAGGCCTAGTATCAGCAATGTATTGATAGATAGAGTGCAAAATACAAGTGGCGCTTGATTGCCAGGTTTTCACCACTTGGCAAAACTTTTTATTCCTTTTGCTACCAGGATGCCTGTTTTACCAGGTTGTCATCAAGGCACTTTTCTCTTTTTTAATTTTTTTTGCTATTTTTTCTTTTTTTGAATGTTTTTGTAGTTTCAAGGTGCCTGTTTGCCAGGTTTTCACCAAGGATACCTTTCTTCAAGACTTTTTCCACTATTTTGGGATTTCTTCAGGATCAATTTCTGAATGTTTTTGGTGTTTTTTGAGTTTTTCACTGTACAGGCTCTGCTAGCCAAACATCGACCATAGAACTACTTCAAATGTAAAATATTAATAAGATCTAGAAGAACATCTCCCTCAGGTGTAGCTAGTTAATAAGCTCCAGTCCCAAAAGTAGTAGTGATAACATAAGGTCCTAGCCAATTAGGTTCAAATTTTCCTTTTTGTTCCTTGTTAGGCTGGTTCTTAGGATTCTCCTTTAGGACGAGATCCCTCACTTGAAATTGGCATGGTTTGACCTTTTTATTGTATCCCTTGGACATGCGTGCTTGGTACACTTTCAAATTATCGAATGCATGTTGCCTATGCTCATCAAGTAAGTCTAAATAATTCACCCTATCGATGTGGTACTGCTCATCAGTAACAAGACCTTGTAAAGATATCCGCAAAGATGAGATTTCAACCTCAATAGGTAGTACTGCTTCAGTGCCATAGACTAGGGCAAATGACATTTTCTGTAGGCCCAAAGTGTTGGATTTAGTTGTAGATGCCAGACTCTGCCAGACTTACATTTCTGTATAGGATTTTGAGAATATTCTTATTAGATGCCTTAGCCTATCCATTACCTTGAGGATGATAGATTGAGGAGCAATGTTGAGTGATGTGGAACTGTTTGCAAAGGTCATCAATGTCTTGGTTTTTAAATTGGCCCCCATTATCTATTACAATTGAAGAGGGTATCCCATATCTATAGATAATGTAGTTTAAAATGAACATATCCACCTGTTTATCAGTGGCTTTGATTAGTAGCATGACTTTGACCCACTTTGTGAAATACTCAGTGGCCGTAATGATGAACTTGTATCCATTTGAAGAATTGGGATATATTTGTCCAACCAAGTCAAAGGCCCATTGCTGAAATGGCCAATGTGTAATGAAAGGTATAAGTTCTCAGGTAGGAGCATGGATAAGATTCCCATGTGTCTGGCATTTATGACATGTTTTGGAAAATTGAATAGCATCTTTTTCCATTGTAGGCCAGTAATAGCCTACTCTGACCAGTTTCTTTGCTACGGAAAATCCATTTGAATGTGATCCACACACACCTTCGTGGACTTCTTTTAATGTGCAATCTGACTCTTCAATTTCTAAACATCTAAGAAGTGTACCGTCTAGACCTCATTGATATAATTTATTAGTTATGAGGACATAACCCGATGTTGTCCTAATCAAGGCTATTTTTTCATTTCTTGATAGATTAGTGGGAATGGTTTGGTTAGTTAGGTAAGCAATGATATTAGCATATCGAGATTGGTCTAGGGTGTTCAAAGCACAGATTACTTGATATTCAAGGGTATCAAAGGCTGGATAGGATAATTCTTCCACCAAGAATTCATAGCAGAATTGATGTTTCTCCAGTTGTAACATGGATGCCAAGGTAGACATAGCATCTGCAGCTTTGTTCTCTATTATGGGTATCTGCTGGAATGTGATGAAGACAAATTACTTCTTTAGTTCATCAACTAGTTGTTTGTAGGGCATAAAATTCTCATCTTTCGTCTGATAATCATCATTGACCTAATTGATAATGAGCTGGGAGTCACCATGCACATGCAACTCTACAATCTTCCATTACATGGAAAGTTTAAGACCATCTACCAATGCTTCATATTCAGAAATGTTATTGGTACATTGAAACATCAATTTGTAAGACTTGGGTATCTTGTAGCCTTGAGGAGTTATGAAAAGAACTCCTACTCTAGAGCCTTGTTGCGTGAAAGAACCATCAAAGTATATTTTCCAGGGATACTCGGTTAGATGCATAATGGTCTCATCAAGGAATTCAATCCTTAAAGGTTCATCATCTTGAAGTGGTGAATCAACCAATTGATTTGCGAGGACTTGTCCTTTAATAGCCCTCCTATCCACATACTCAATGTAAAATTCACTTAGAATGAGGACCCATTTTGCCAAATGTCCTGTCAATGTTGTTTTTCTTAAAAGGTACTTTAGAGGATCAATCTTAGCAATGAGCCTTACTGTATGTGAGAGCATGTAGTGTCTTAATTTCTGTGATGCGAAGATGACTGCTAAGCATGCTTTCTCAATAATGTTGTAACTGAGCTCATGGGAGACTAGTGTTCTACTGATGTAGTAGATAGCTATTTCTTTCTTAGTTTCATCCTCTTTTGCTAGCAATACTCCTAGTGATGTAGTTGTAGCTGAAATATACAGGAGTAATGGATTTCCATGAATAGGTGCCATAAGAATAGGAGGAGTAGCTAGGTACTCTTTTAATTCTCTGAAGTTGGCTTCACAGTGTTCATCCCATTTGAAGGTGACCCCTTTATGTAACAATTTGGTAAAGGGTTGTGCTCTATCAGCAAGTTGTGACATGAACCTTATGATTTATTGAAGTCTCCCTTGTAATGTTCTCATTTGACTAATGTTGCGTGGAGGAGTCATTTCTAGTATAGCTTTAACCTTTGTTAGGTCTACTTCAATTCCTTTCGCTGAAACAATAAACCCTAAGAGCTTTCCTAATTGGACCCCAAAGGCACATTTATTGGGATTGAGCCTGAGCTAAAATTGCTCCATTCAATCCAATATCTTCCTTAAGTCATTAATATGAGTGCCCCTTTCTTTGGATTTAGCTAAGGTGTCATCCACGTAATCCTCCATGTTTTTCTGCATCATATCATGGAATATAGTAGTTATTACTCTTTAATATGTGGCACTGGCATTCTTTAACCCAAATGGCATGACGTTCCAGAAAAATGTGCCCCATGCACATGTAAATGCGGTCTTCTCTTGATCCTAAGTGGCAAATTTTATCTGATTATAGCCTGAGAAACCATCCATTAGTGAATACATTTGGTAGCCTGTTGTGAGGTCTATGATCATATCAATATTAGGCAGGGGGAATTCATCCTTAGGACATGCCTTGTTTAATTCTCTGAAGTCTTTACAGATCCTGATAGATTTATCAGATTTAGACACTGGGACCACATTGGAGATCCATGCTACATAAGCAATGACTCTGATGAATCCATCTTTCAAAAATTTCTCTAGCTCTTCTTTTACTAGCAATGCAATATGAGGATGCATCTTTCTAACTTTTTGTTTCACGGGTTTGATCCCGAGAGCTATAGACAAGTGGTGCATTATCAATTCAAGATCCAGTCCAGGCATATTGGTATAAGACCATGCAAATTTGATCTTCTTCTCTTTTAGGAACTCGATGAACTGTGTCTTCTCCTCTTTTAAAAAAGATTGTGTTAGGTGTACTATTTGAGGATCTTCAATTGTGCCCAGATTAACTGGCTGTGCCGTTTCTATCAGAACTAAAGACCTTTATTGAAAGTGCTCAGGGAGGATATCAATAATCTCATCCTTTGGTGCCTTTGAGAGGTTTTCACCATCAGATACATCTTTTGTTTTTACTATTTTAGGATCTGACACTGCCACAACGTGGTTTTCACCGTCAGCTCCCTTTTTCTTTTTCTTTTTTCATTTTTTGACTGAGAAACTCGATATCCTCTTGTGACATGTTCACACTCCTTGCATTGGTGCAAGAAGGGTAAGGTTCACATGTGTTTAGATAGCAAGCCAAGTTGTATTCATTGGGAAAGTCAAGAGTAGGAGTAGGATCCATACTAGTCCAATCAATTAGGTCAGGGTTTATTAAAGAAAAGGAATCAAACTCTGGGAAGGACAACATTGTGTTAGCATCAAGACTATTAACTGACATGACATTTCCTATTAAGTTAATTTCTTTTATTTTTAGATCATTAAGAGTTAGATTGTCATTAGAAGGGTCATTGTTAGTTATATGTGGACCAAACTCTAGTGACTCGTCAGTTGAACTTTCATCATCATCTCTCCATAAAAGGAGGCTTCTTTCTTGTTGCCTCTAAAGTTCTTCTAGACTTATGAGAACACCAGTCTCTCCATCAATGATTGGGGGAAGGAAATCTTCCTCTACTTCAAAAATATCAATATTGTTAGGAGTAGTGTTAGAATGTTCATTGGGTGTTGATGGAGCCGCAAACATGTGAATCATGTCTATTTTAATGTCATATGTGGCAACAGATAGCTCATCCCATTCATAATCATGAGAGTCTATTATTTCATCATCAGACCTATTTAAGAATTCTGCAATAGTTATCTGTTGTACTCAATTAGCCACCTGTGGATCAAAGTGTGGTAAATCAAGGACATGTGTGATTGTAACTAACTACCCCCAGTTAGGATGTGAATCCTATTATTGGGGTGTGCTCTCCATATCTGTTGCTATCAATGGTACCTCTAGATCATCTTCTATTGTGTCTCATATCTCTTGAATAGGAGCTTGTGCTAACAAAGGTATGTAAATATCTTGTGGTACCTCAAATCTTGGTACATAGCGCTCTCCTTTATAGTTAGGATTCTCTGTGCCAACATGTAATAATCATTCATATGACCATTTTTCTAGTTCTATCTCTTTTGTTTCATCACCCCCTTTGTCAGAGATCAGACTATCTTTTGAAGTAGGTTTGTTAGATTCATTATTAAAACCTAGTCTTGTTTTATCTCTGGTATTCCTGAACTCTATGTGTACAGGTTCAATAAGTCCTCTTCATGTGTCGCTTAAAGGTCATTTTCCTTTGTATCCCATTTTCTTGAGGAGGTTGTATCCTTTACCATACTTCTCTGAGATATTTCTACATGTTTGACCACAACTTCCATCGGTTCTCCTTTGTAAAGCCAAGCCAAGAATGCATGTTCTTCTGTGTTATCTAAAGAAGATGTGGATTCCTTAACCATGCCAGTTGCTTTGTGGACTTCTGGTGTTTGAGATGCAGCAGGTATGAATGATGAGGAAGGTTTTACATAGGATCTTGGTGATGTTGGTAATTCTGTCAGTGACGAAGTCATGTCCAGCTTGTATTCTCCTATACCTATTTCTTCATGTTTTAAGGTTTTTCTAAAACTTTTCATAACCATGTCCTTGGTAGTCTCAAGAGCAATTTCATCCATAGCTTCCTTGTTATGTGGAATCATACTACCTGCCTTGATATTGTTGCAAGTATAATTAGCATCTATAGGAATGGTCACCTCCACCCCATTATGTGGGAACTTGATACACTGGTGGTAAGTAGACAGCATAGCTTGCATTTCGTGGACCCATGGTCTCCCCAACAAGATTTTGTAGGCTAGAGGTAGGTCCAGAACTTGACATATGACATTCCTTTCAATTGGCCTGACTCTGATGGGTAGAACAATAAGACCTTTAGAGGATCTTTCTTCCTCATCATAAGCTTTGATAGTGATTTTACATCTAGAGTCAATGGTCTGTTTTGAAAGACCATGTTTCTTGATTAGATTAAGGGTACAAATATTCAATCTTGTGCCTCCATCTATCAATACGCATCCAACATGAGATTTATGAATGAGGACTTCAATATGAAGGGGTTGATTATGTGGATGGGTCAATGATTTATCATCCTCTTCATAAAAGGAGAGGTAATGTGGTGCTGAGATGTGATTGACCATCGCTTGGAATTTGTCTATATCAAGGTCCTTTGGTACATTTTTGGCATGTAAGGCTTGTTCAAGAATTTCCCTATGCACTATGGATATTTTAAGCAAATCAAAAATGGAAATTTTAGCAGAGGTTCATTGCAATTGGTCCACCAAGTCATACTTCACTACAGGAATAGTAACCATGTGTTCTGTTGCTGGTTTGGGGATAGTAACAATAGGAACCTTGGACGTTGATGTTGGTTTTGAGGTAGAATTAGGTCCTTTGATCATGACATGTTCTTGGCTCTGAGTCACCACATTCGATTGGAAAGAAATACCTTTGATTGTGACCACATTTACTAATTTGGTTTTAATGTCTAGCATATTGATTACGTTATCATTATTGGAGTAAGTGTAGTTTACTTCATTACCTTTTCCTTTAGAGGCTTCCCCTTTCTCGTAGTTAGGGAATAGTTTGTTAAATGTTGTATGATCTTCGTTGGTAGTGTGTCCTTCCACTTTGATCTTTCCTCCTTCAATGAGGTCTTGAATAACATTTTTGAGTTTAAGACAGTTGTTAGTCTTGTGTCTTTTATTTTTGTGAAAGACACAATATTAATTTGTTGGAGATTTGCTTCTGTGCAAATAATTGATTGTATGTTTGTCATTGATTAAAACATATAATATATAGTAGTGTTCTAGATGAAATTATCACTACAGATGTTCTGGAGCTATGCATGTTCATTCCCATGGTTTATACATGTTCTAGATGCTATGTTCATTCACGTCAATTCAGATATGAAGTTTCAGTTTAGTTATGTTAATCAGTTATGACAGTTACAGAGATTGAAGACTATCTGTGAAGAGCCGACGTAATTACATTATTCCTTGAGTTGTGCCTATCTTTGGGATATGCGTGTTTGTATTCATACTTTGTTTTGAGTTAAAGATAATTATCTAAAGGCTCCAAACATGTTCTATCAGAATCATGAAGTTGGAGTTAATTTGGTGGAGCCAACTTTGTGAAGTGTCGCATCTATTCAGTATGAGTTACATGTTTCTAATCAGGTTACGTGGATGATGTGGCCGACTGAAGAAGTATTGAAGGGACTCCTAGAGCCAAAAAAGATCACATCCTTTGGATAAGATGCTTATAGTAGTTCATTTGATGAATGCCAAGTGTGGATGAGAAGAATAAAGATAGAAAAAGTGCAGGATAGAATGTCTGTTGTTTTGGGCCAGTGGAGACATTTCATTCATCAAGAAAAGATCTATGTGAAGAAGAAGTGGAAGTATACAACACACTGGAACTGATCAAGATAGTAGGTCTACTCAAATAGTTCATCTATCAGATATAGTTTATATTTTTTCTACTGAAGGTTGCAGCCTTCATCATTTTAGCAGTGAGCTTTTGGACAGTGAGTTCTCACCCCTAACAGGGTTACTTGTAAAAGACTCCTAATAGGGTCTGACCTTTAACCAGGTCTCTGTACTTATTGCATTGTAAAGAAAAACTCCTAAAAGGGTTGCAAGATCTCTTAATAAGGATAATTATACTCAAGTACAATTCTTTATGGGTGCTAATTCCCACTGGGGTTTTTACCTATTTGGTTTCCCCATAACCAAAATTGTTGTTTTCTCTATTGTGTTATCTGAATGTGCATTTACTTTATGTTAATTGTATCTAAGCAAAGAAAATAATTAAAGTAGCTGATAACTGATTCACCCCCCCCTCTCAGTTATCCTTTGGGACTATTCTTACAATTGGTAGCAGAGCCAAGTGCCTTGGAGAGAAAGCCTAACAGCTTAAGGTAGATCAGATGGCATCCTTTAGGAAAGAGAGTCCTAAGTTCAATGGAGAAAACTATCTTGACAAGAAGAAAAAAATGATAACACATCTTCAGTGCGTTGGATTTGAGATCTATGAGATTTCCACTCAAGAAATTGAAGTTCCCACCTTTAAATACCTTGCAGAACAAGACTCTACAGTCAAACAAAAGGAAGTATTCACTCATAATGCAATCGCCAAAGAAGCCCTAATCAGTGCCCTATCTGACAATGAATTTTGTGAGATCAAGAAGGTAGATAAAGCATACTCTATTTGGAAATACTTAGAAGATATGTTTGAAGGAGACATCCAAGAAAATAATGCAAATAGAAAGACATGGAAGAAAAGGTACAACAACTTAGAGATGCTACCTAAAGAAAACATCAGAGCCTACAATCAAAGAATTAATGAATCAGTTTCAGGTATCAGGAACAATGGTGTAGAAATTTTAGAGGATGATCTAATGAACAAACTAATGACCACACTAACATCAGACTATGAGATCAAGATCAATATCTTAGATGAGACTATGCAATTTTCAAAATACTTCAAGAGAGAGACTTTGATTATAAAAATATCTACATTTGAGATATCAAGATTGAAGACAGAACCCAAAAGTGACACAGCTTTCAAAGCCTCAGTCCATAGTAAGAAATTCATAATCAGCTCTAGTAATAATGAAGAATTGGATACAGAACTAGAAGATCTCATTGCTATGATTGCCAAGAAAGAAAGGAAAGGTAAAGGTAAATATGAAGGAAAGCTGCCATTCAAATGTTTTTCAGGCAACAAAGTTGGTCACTTTGAATCCAAGTGTCCTACAAGAGTCAAGAAGTTCAGATCATATTACAAGCCCAAGTACACTAAAGAATTTTATCATGCTGAAGACGGTGTAACTGATGATGATTCAAGAGAAGATGAAATTGGTTCCATTAAAGACATTGAAAAGATGCTTGAAGAAATGGACAAAGAAGATGAAGAAAAAAACAAGAGTTAGCATTAGTTTCAAAAGCTGACATCAGAACTGACTGGATCATTGACAACGGATGTTCACACCACATGACAAGAGACAAAGACAGATTTGTACATTTGGACAAATACAAAGGTTGCATGGTTATATTTGGAGATAACACTCTCAAACCTATCATAGGCAGAGGTTCTATTACCTTAGATGGAAAGAATAAAACAAATGATGTTCTTTATGTTGATGGTTTACATCATAACTTACTAAGTGTTGGACAGTTGCTTGATAAAGGATATCAGTTGGAATTCAAAAAAAAATAGTGCATCATTAACAAAAAAGAAGGAGACATGATTGCATCAGGCTCAAAGACCAAAGGTAATTTTTTTTAGCTCAATTCAGAAGTAAGTTGTTTTGTTGCAAAAGTGGATGACAGTTGGCTATGGCACAAGAGACTTTGTCATATCAACTTTGACAACATAGTCAAGATAAGTAATGTAAAAGTAGTAAGAGACCTTCCAAGTATTGCAAGATCAGTTGACACCATGTGCAGGGAATGTGTGATGGGGAAGCATGTGAGGACCTCATTCAAGAGCAAACAAGACTCTACAGAAAACAAATTAGATCTGATACATATAGACCTATGTGGACCTACTCAAACAAGATCTTACTACGGAGAAAGGTATTTCATTTTTTTTATTGATTATTTCTCAAGGATGATGTGGGTTGCGTTCTTAAAAGACAAATCTAAAGCTTTTGAGAAGTTCAAAGTGTTCAAAGCTAAAGTTGGGAATGAATCTGGACTAAAGATAAAATGGATGACATCTGTTAGAGGAGAATTCACCTCTGACCAATTTTATGATTGCTATGAAGAACATGGAATCCAGAGATAGTTAAGTGCACCTAGAACCCCTTAGCAGAATGGGATTGCAGGAAGAAGGAACATAAAAATACTTGACACAGCATGCACTATCATGATTGAAGTAAAGGTTGATCATACTTATTGGAGAGATGTGGTCAATATAGCAGTCTATACTATCAATAGAATACAATTAAGGCCAGGCGCAAACAAGACACCCTATGAACTTTGGTTTGGTAATGTACCTACTATAAAATACTTAATAATCTTTGGAAGCAAGTGCTACATCAAGATACTTCTAGCAAGTTTGATGCTAGAAGCAATGAAGGTATTTTTCTTGGTTGCTCTACTAAAAACAAAGCCTATAGATGTTTTAATCTCTGATTAAAGAAGATCATTGAAAGTACTCATGTGAATATTTATGAAAATTTTATGATTCAAGAAAGATATTATGACTATGCTCCCATGATTGAAGATGAACCCAGACCCATTAATAAGGACACAATTATTGAAGAAATGTTTGACTGTATTGATGTTTCATGTAACAATCCTGAACCAAGTGAAGAAAAATCATAGATTACAGATGAAAGTATCACTCCTAATAATTCAAGATACACATCCAAATACCACTCTAAGGAAGATATTATTGGAGATCAGAGCACAAAATTCTTGACAAGATCTAGAGAAAAATGCTCAACCGCTAATGAAGAGGTATGCTTACTTTCACGGATTGAACCCTTAAGTGTTGAAGATGCGTGCAAAGATTCAAATTAGAAAAGTGACATACAAGAATAATTAGATCAAATAATCAAGAATGAAACATGGGAACTGGTCCCTAGACCTCATGACAAGAATGTGATTGGAACAAAGTGTATATTCAGGAACAAAATGAATGAAGAAGGCACAGTGGTAAGGAACAAAGCAAGATTAGTATGTAAAGGATATGTGCAGAGAGAAGGAATAGATTACACTGATACATTTGCCCTTGTGAGTAGAATTGGATCTATCAAGTTGTTTTTGGCCTATGCAACATTCAAGAAATTTAAGGTATACCAAATGGATGTCAAGTCAGATTTTTTGAATAATGACTTGAAGGAAGAAGTCTACATAGCACAGCCTGAAGGATTCAAACTTTTAGATAAACCAGACATGGTATGCAGACTAAAGAAAGAAATTTATGGACCTAAACAGGCCCCAAGAGTGTGGTATGAGAGACTTAATGGTTACTTAACAAAGATAGGATTCAAAAAAGGAGCATCAGACTGTAATTTATTCATAAGAGAGACAGATGAAGGATTACTACTCGTTTCTATTTTTGTTGGTGACATTATCTTTGGAGGTAATGACAAATGCGGAATTCACCAAAGAAATGAAAAGTGAATTTGAAATGAGCATGATTGGACCTATCAAAAAATTTCTTGGATTGAATGTAAAACAAACAGAAAAAGGCATATTCATAAATCAGTCTAAGTATGTGAAGGAGATATTGAAGACGTTCAAGATGGAATATTGAAAAATAGTAAGCACCCCCATGATAACAGGAAGCAAGATTTCTAAAGATGATGATTCCACAGCAGTTGACAAGACCCTATACAATTCTATGATCGAAAAACTCATATCTTACCCAATCTAGACCCGATATTTCTAATTCAATTGGCATTGTTGGAAGATTTGTAGCTGAACCCAAGCAAAATCACCTAATGGCAATAAAAAGAATATTCAAATACCTAAAAGGGACTATTGACTATGGTTTATGGTATCCTAACTCAGAGAATATACAACTTCATGTGTACACAGATGTAGATTGGGCAGGTTGTGTTGATGACAGAAAGAGTACATCAAGAGGAGCAGTATTTCTTGGAGACAGATTGGTCACTTGGATAAGTAAAAAGTAGAATTGCATCTCTCAGTCAACAACAGAAGTTGAGTATGTTGCAGCAGCATTGAATTGTTCAACAATGGTTTGGATCAAACAGATGATTAAAGAATTTGGTATTCAGATTGATTATCCTATTTTTAATCACTTTGACAACACTAGTACTATCAATATGTCAAAGAACCCTATGATGCATGCAAAGACAAAACACATTGAGATCAAATACCATTTTCTAAGAGAAAAAGTTGCAGACAGAGAAGTCAAGTTGGATTATGTGAGCACTAAAGAACAATTAGTAGATATTTTTATAAAGTGATTATCAAAAGATACTTTTGAGTATCTTAGAGAGAAGTTGGGAGTAATTCCCTTTCCTGAGTCTGATCAGAACTTGCAGCAAGAACATCAGCCCTTGGTGACTGATGAATGGTTGACTACTCTACTTCTAGAGTAGTACCAGTTCTTAATGGTGTTTAACACCCTTTGTCATTGATGTCAAAGGGGGAGTATTAGTAAGAGGGAGCATATACTCTGAGGGAGTATACAGAGCAGCAGTAGTGAAGAGGAATTTTTGATGAGGATATTGAGAAGATTGTAAAAAGAAGGAAGACACTTTGAGTTGATGATATCATATGTTTCCATCAATGTCAAAGGGGGAGATTGTTGGAGATTTGCTTCTATGCAAATAATTGATTGTATGTTTGTCATTGATGACAACATATAATATATAGTAGTATTCTAGATGCAATTATCAATACAGATGTTCTGGAGCTATGCGTGTTCATTCCCATGGTTTATACATGTTCTAGATGCTATGTGCATTCACACCGAGTCAGATATGAAGTTTCAGTTGAGTTATGTTAATCATTTATGATAGTTACAGAGATTGAAGACTATCTATGAAGAGCCGACATAATTACATTATTTATTGAGTTGTGCCTATCTTTGGGATATGCGTGTTTTTAGTCATGTTTAGTTATGAGTTAAATATAATTATCTAAAGGCGCAAACATGTTCTATCAGAATCGTGAAGTTTGAGTTAATTTGGTGGAGCTGACTTTGTGAAATGTCATGTCTATTCAATATGAGTTGCGTGTTTCTAATCAGGTTGCATGGATGATGTGGTTGACTAAAGAAGTATTTAAGGGACTCCTAGAGTCGACAAAGATCACATCCTTTGGAGAAGATACTTATAGTAGTTCATTTGATGAATGCCAAGTGTGAATGAGAAGAATAAAGATAGAAAAAGTGCAGGACCAAATGTCTGTTGTTTTGGGACAGTAGAGACATTTCATTCATCAAGAAAAGATCTATGTGAAGAAGAAGTGGAAGTATACAACACACTAGAAATGATCAAGACAGCAGGTCTACTCAAACAGTTCATCTATCAGATATAGTGTATATCTGTTCTACTGAAGGTTGTAGCCTTCAGCATTTTAGTAATAAGCTTTTGGACAGTGAGTCCTCACCCCTAATAGGGTTACTTGTAAAAGAATCCTAATAGGGTCCGACCTTTAACCAAGTCTCTATACGTATTTCATTGTAAAGAGAAACTCCTAACAGGGTTGCAAGATCTCTTAACAGGGATAATTATACTCAAGTACAGTTCTTTGTGGGTGCTAATTCCCACCAGGGTTTTTACCTATATGGTTTCCTCGTATTCAAAATTGTTGTGTTCTCTATTGTGTTATCTGAATGTGCATTTAATTTATGTTAAATGTATCTAAGAAAAGAAAATAATTAATGTAGCTGATTGTTGAGATTGCTAATACGCAATGCAACCAAGATCACCTGCATGCAAAGCTGTTACACAGAAGAAGAAGACAGAAGAGAGAAGGAATCAGACAGCTATGGCGGCCAAAATGAAAGAGACTGCAAATCCATTGAAACAGAAATAATTTCTATTAACTAAATGATTTACAAAGTAATCTCCTTAAGAAATACAAAGAGGACAATCCTTATAAAGGATGTCGAAACCCTAACGGGCAACTGCTAGGAAATAGAAACTTTCCTAAAACTAAAGAACCTGCCTAAGTGAAACTTAAGCACTAAAGAGCAATTGCTAAATTACTCTAACACTGATAACTGATTCACCCCCCCCTCTCAGTTATCCTTTGGGACTATTGTTACAGAATTATCATCCCACCACCTTGGTTTGTCCACTGGTTCCCATGGTTTAGAATCTGGGATTGTGAGAACTTTGTTGTCTAATAGTGCCTTCAAAACAGTTTCAAGGGGCTCTCCCAAAGGATTGAATGTTCTTTGAGGTTTTGAAGCCCATGGCCGACCCTTGATATTATCATTGTTTGCTTTGGGTATGGGGGTTGTTACCTTGGAATCTTTTCTTGCTTGCATGTTGTTAGTCAGATTGAATACCTCAGGTTTAGGACCAACATTGGATGCATCTACTACTCCATCGTTAACAACATTCTTGTTTTGCTTCCACCATTTAGGTTTGGAGTTGGAGTTGTTATATTTTTTCTCACTTTGAAGAGTGATCTCCCCCTTTTTTACCATAACTTATTCAATACGGATAGCATTCTTGATCATCCTATCGAAGCTAGGGGAGTCTTGCATTTGCAATGCGTAGTTCAACTTAGGTACCAAGTTATTGACAAAGATTTCCATTTTCTCAGATTCAGGAATATCTCTTGAATACCATGCAAAGATTTTCCTCCACCTTTGTAAAAAGTGTGTAAAGGATTCGCTAGTATTTTATTTAGTGTTGCATAGATCCATCATAGTCACATCATGTTGTATATTATAGGAGTAATGTTGGATAAATTGTTGAATTAACTCCTCAAATTTTTTGACATTAGGTGTAAGCTTTGAGAACCATTCCATGGCATTGCCTCCTAGACTTCAACGAAAAAGTATCATGAGGTAAGTAGGTTCATGCATGTACTCTATGCTAAGAGCACAAAATTCTCTAACATGGTCATGCGGATCGATCTCTCCTGTATACTTGTCATATTTTGGCCTTGCCATGTTGGGAGGGAATGGAACCATAGTGATACTCTTGTTGAAAGGAAATGGACAAATGGAATCCACAAAGTATTTTGTCTTGGGTTTAGCCTTCTCCTGTTTGAGATTTGAAAGCTCTATTTGCACAAGATGAGTTATTTTGTGAGAATAGATATAGGAATCGGTACCTCCTTTTCTTTTAGTTGTTCCACATCATAATCCTTGGGTAACGTTACACTAGTGGATGCTAGATGGAAAAAGTATTTATCTTTATCTTCATTAATCATCTTTTCCATTATCTTGTGGAACTTGCTGCTCTGTTTGAGTTTATTGTACTCTTCTTCAGTGATGTCTTCCTCACTGCCTGATTCAAATATAGGACAGTCAAATGTGGGTTCTTCATCTTCATCGATATCTTCACGCTTTTGTTTTTTTTCTATTGTCATATTCGTCAAAAGCCTCACTCCATCCGTGAGTGGACCAGTCCATTTCTAGAGAGTCTAGATCGAGTAGAGAACTGCAAGATGTTTCTCCTTGAAAGTGTAGTGATTTAGGAAGTACTCTCAATCCTTTAGAGGTGTAGTTGTTGCATCTTGTGTTAACCATGTATTCGTATCTCAACTTCATCAAAGTTTTTCGATAGTGTCAGGTAGTATCTTGAATCGTTCAAGTGAGTGTGTCTAGGTGGAAGTATCATTTGTATCTTGGTGGAAGTAAATGATTCCAGTGTCAGACGGTTAGAATGCCCTGATAGTGATCTGGGAATCAAGTTGTTGTAAAAATCAGATAGACCACACGTATTGAGATGGATTGTGAGAAACTGACGGGACATGTAAGGTAGACATCTAAAAAAGTGTTTTGACACAACAATAGGGAGACCAGAAAAGACAACAGGGACAAACTAATGAGCCAAAAGGGTATCCAAATCAACTAAGTTTTTCTGAGGAACTAATCTACAAGTGCACACTATCCTAGATGCGAGCTCCTAGATGTGAGCCAGGAAATATAGTATGCAAGTTGCTAATGACCCTGGATGTGAGCTTTAACCGTAGATGTGATGATGTACTGACTAGATACGAGCCTGTGTTATCAGATACGAGCCAGAATACCAGATATGAGCCACGAAATCTAGGATGTGAGTTTCTGATGTCTCTGTCAGATTTTGTCAGTTTTGAAAATTTCGTCTTGAAAGTGCGTGAAGTTTGTTTGATCCATGATCGTGTTCAAAAACTTGTTGATGAGTGAAAAACACATGTAGACCAAGGATTAAAGTTTGTTGCTTGTTTTGAAGGATTTTATCTTATTTAGTGTTCTTTTAGATACATCAAGCAAATTTTTATTTTTAGGGGAACAAACATATCCTTATGCCCTATTTTCTAGGTTGAGGATGAAAATCATTGCTCGTTGACTGAGGTACACACTCAAATGCTAATCAAAATATAGCCATTACCAAGCATGCAATGGCTCCAGTCATGATGTTGTATTAGCTGACTCTAAATGCAAGTGAGGGCACGATATGATGAGTGTCTTGGGGCAATTACTTTTTGCCTTGCACAAGGATTATCACCCTTTTGGGGATGAATCGGGTAGTTTGTCTAGGGTAAAAGTATGAAGTTGTGTCACACTTGAGGACCATTTTCGTAGTTCCAGCTGAAATTGGTTTGGCCGAAAAAGTTTCGGCTGAAATATTTCTAGCCGTACATATGTGGCACAAACGTGGCACCATGTTGCGTCAATGTGACAAATGAGTTTTGGCCAAAACAGGTTCGGCCAGACCAGTTTCGACCAAAAATTCATGAGTAAATACAAGCTAACTATGTTCTATCGATAAAGAATTGGCATATATTTATATAGAGGGGTTTGGCCGGAACTGGTTTGGTTGAACCAGTTTTGGTCGAACCCCTCTATGTGGCACCCTATGTGGCAGCCAAATAGGCAAAAATTTCAAAATTACAGAACTTCTCACTTAGACAACTGATTTCTTCATCAAAACTCAACCAGTTTTAAAATCTAAATATACCATTTTATAGAGCTCAGAGTCTAGATTATGGTCATATAATTTTTATTGTGTTTTGATTACATATAATATATTATAATTTGAAAAAACTCCAAGTAGGTATTTTAACATTGAAGAACATGCTCGTTCAAGAAAATAAAATAAAATAGCGAATTATGTCAGAAAAATTTACAACTTATATTTAACACTAGAGGAGAGAGTCCTCTTCAAGAATATGTAATTTGTTTTGTATTTGGTTTAGATTTGCTAGGGCAAATGTGGAGGGAGAAAAAAATTGTTAATTTTAGGTAACTCCAACTTTGAATAGTTATAACAGACAAAATATATACTGAAAACCAATCTTTCTTTTTTTATGCACTAGTTGTACATGTCATCTAAAACATATTCTGAAATTAGAGAAAAAAAGATTATTTGCATATATTTAGTTGGAGGGAACTAGACCCTACATTTTTAGCATTTTTTGAGCAATTAAAAAATGGACTTCAAAAATTAAAAAAACTAGGTCAATGCTTATTCAAAAAAAAATTTAAAAATTATAGGCATAAACTACATCCAATTTTACACATTTCATTAGTTTACATCATTTTTAAATTCTAGACACAAATGCCACTTTTAAGTCATTAAATTTTAACAATTTTGCATGTCGTGGTCCTCTTCCTTTGTAAAAGTGTGACACAAGTTTGTACTTTTACCCTCTACAAAGTTCATTGTTTATGATGGGGCAATCCGTTCGAAATCGTCTCCCATAAAATTGCACAAGAAAAAATTGAGGCATATAACCCTATGAGTACTCAAATATGTGTAGTCTCGCTAGCAAGATTCAAGCGGCTCCTCTCTATACATACCCAAGCATGTTCAAGGAATGATGTCGTAATTCTGAGAACAAAACCGACTCCATCTTCCAAGGCTTTGGCCTACGAGGAAGCAATTATTTATAGTGAGTTGGAAGGGTTGGCATAAAACCTGTCCTCACTTGGGTCGTTCCTGGGAGATTTTTTCCTCAAATGGCAGGCCCTCTACTGTTAAATAAGCATACAAAGGATTGGCGAGCGTAAGATGTCTAGATTTTTTATTCTTCAAAACAAGAAGAACATACTCTCCTAATCCATGTTGTTTTCTTCCAAAACACGCAAATCAACGTCTGTTCCCTCAATCTATGTTGATCTTGATTTAGATATTCCTAGTATAATAAAAATAGGATGCATGAAAGAAAATTTTTTTTGTTCAATTATCCGCAATGTTAAGTGATTTGCTTGTTCAATTTCAAATTCTAAAATGAATTAAATGATGTAACTTGTTCAATTATCCCACAAGATTTAATGATTAGCTTGTCTAATTACTGATTTCCAAAATGAATTAAAGTGTGAGTTTGTTGGTCCATTTATCCCCAAATTCCTTTACAAGTGTTAAACCAACGTCTGATTTTCCTTAACGGAAAAGATCATAATAATCTGGTCGATTTAACAAGTGTTGAGAAAATGTTGTTAAATTTTGAAAAATCTTTGTAAATGGTTAGTACTAAAATCAGTTTAAAAACACCTGCAAACAAACACGTTAGCCATGTCTTCTTACTTCCTTATCAGCAACATGTAAGCACTCATTAGGCTTTCAAAAGATCAAATCAACAACTGGTTAAAGTGTTAAGGGTTAGGCAATGAAGCTCACAAAAATTTCAACCAGATGCAAGCCTCTGCTACCAAATGCGAGAGAATGTTCACCAGATGAGAGCTTATACTGAAAATGACCTATAAAATCTTGGACGCAAGCCTCAATTTCTGCGGTGCGAGGGCATATCCCGGATGAGAGCTTCTACTACCAAAAATGACTCTGGACCTGAAAACTAGGAAGATAAATTGGTGAAAAACAGAGTTAAAATGAGGCAAAATCTAGAATCGGGCCCCACGGTGGGTGCCAAGAATGTGTGTGTGTGTGAAATAGCGCACCTGTTACCTGTGACACAACACTTCAATAGATCATTATGTTAGTGAAAATAGGGTTAGTAAAGCATGAAAATCCACTATAATCAATCTATCTGTCTAACTAGGAGGAGTTTGAAAAACAACATAATAGCCCTCAGACTATGCCTTTTTCAGTGGCATATACAAACTAGCATGAAAGATTCTATTAAAAATAAGAAAGATATCTAAATAACATGCATTCTAGTTCTGGAAATTAGGATTATAACAATGCATGAACATGAAGACTGGAATGTAACATGAATCTATGTAAATCCTAACAGCATAACAATACATTTTCAATCTAAAATTCAGACGTATTTGAGCTCAAAAATCCTTCTATTTATAGAAGAAATGAGGAGAGAGAGGGGGGACAAGGGTCATTAATAGAGTTGTAAAACCCATTAATGAGGTGTAAGAGGAATAAATGCCAAAGGCATTCATGAGGCATGGGCTTGAGGAATATGCATTAAATGCAAGCATTTAAGAGGCATGGTGAGGGTGTAAGAGGCAAGCTTGAGAAGGTGGACTTAGAGGGA
>MU223614.1:4912670-4925426 GCA_018584345.1 Thuja plicata | reverse complement strand
TTATCTTCAAAGGCACATATCATTTGGATAACAAATGAACACACGCTAATCAAAACTATAATAGTTTGTTCCTTGCTCTGTCCTGTTTTCTGTACTTAGCCAATTTCTGATCTTCTGATAATGTGTGTTGACTCCAAAACTTCATATGACTTTGTTGCCATAATGACAACACTAAATAGAGTCATATACTTCAGTATAGTCAACTTTCCAACAGGAAAGTGGTAATGATATTATCTTCTTCTTCCAAGGTATCCTTATGAATAGGACAAACATTAGTAGAGGGAATGTCCCTCAATGCTTCATCTCTAGAAGAGATGTAATGAAGGTAAGGTGATGTTAAGAAAGGTATTTACTCTATCCTCCTCTTGCTCCAAAATATCCTCATAGTGGAGAAACGTTTTAGGAGAAGGATCAACATTATTTTGCAAGTGTTCATCCCTAGGAGGCATATTTTTGGAAGAAGTGTTGGTAATCTCTTCTTGCACCAAAATGTCCTCATGGGTGGGAACAATTATGGGAGAGGGTATATTATGGGTATGGATGAAATGAAGAACTAAGTTATCATCATATGCATGAAAGGGAACATCTTGAAAGTTTTGAAGAACATTTGAAATTGAACTAGCAAACGAAGATAACAACTACATTCATAAAATACAAATACATACAAATGAAATTGAGATTCATGAATCTAACAACAATACATGAAATCAAACATATTTGTACCTTCTATTGTTTTGACACATCCAATGCAAGATTAAACTAGTTATCTAAGTGCATGAGATATTATGCAAATACAAGATAAAGAAATGCATACAAATTCGATCTAGACATCCAAATTAAAATTAAAATGTAAGAGAGTCGGGTTCACTAAAATCTAATGAAGGAAACAATTTTCACTAGGATGTATGGACAAAATGGGAACCTTGGGCCTATCTCCTCTTAAATTGAAAGGAAGATGATCCACTAGGCTCAAGAGCTAAGTGGATGCAATAATTCTTCGATGTTATTGAAGATGACTATGCAATTAAAATTGGAAAATGTAAAATGAAAATGAAAATGCAAGATCTAGGGCTAGGTAGAGAGAGAAAGAAGCTTTTTGCATACATGAACAATTATTAGATCAAGAACCCAATTCTAATACCAGATCTAGAAATCCGAAATACCTCCTGATCCATGATTCAAATTTTAGTCCAAAATGGCAAGAATGAGTTGACTTGGAGGGTACAGGGCGGCCAAACTTGCTTGAGACCCTGAGAGGCACATTAGTCCCAACAAAATTCTGATGAAACTTCTGCCACCTGTAACTCTCTATCAAATCTGCCTGTAGCTTTTTCATAGTTGTCTCACTTGTCACCTGCACACAAAAAAATGGGCAAAATATTGTGGAAAGGGGCTTGCCTCAGTTAAACCCATGATTTGGAATTAACCATGAAATTGAAACATAAAATGTATGAAAGGAAAGCGTACTTATAGGAAGCATAGGCTAGATCTTAAAAAATAAGATGTCGTATACCTTGTTGATGAAATTCTCTTGGAATGGAATCAAAAATGGTGATGAAATAGCATGACTTCGCAAAAACCTAATAGGAAATCATAAAAACATGCTTGCATAATGGTTGTTGAAGCTTGCCATAATGAAGGATATGGTTAAATGCTTGAATCACCTGGATGCTTGAGAGAGAGCTTGACTTGAATGCTTGTTTGTTCTCCAATCGAATGCTTGATTGATTAATAGTGGATGCCAAAATGAGGGAGGTAGCATTGCTTTTATACCTCTCCAAGTCATTTTGGGGCTCAAAACTCAAAGGAGGCTGACGTGGGTTTAAAAATCCCACTAAAATTAAATAATCATTCTAAAATTTAGATTTGGGCCACTTTTACGAGGAACAAAGCACCTTTCAAGGTACAGGGGACCTAACTCGCCCCATAGCCTACGAGGTGCCTTGTTCTGGTCAATCCAGGCTCAAATTTAAATTAAGAGCCAATTGGGATATAGAGATGCCCAAAACATGCATGAAATTGATGTTTGATAAGTAGAAACATATGAAATAGATCACACATGATAATAGGGCCTCTATATGCAAATGATGATTGAAAAAGGGAGATAATTAAATGGGCACACCCATAATTAAGAGCCCTCATAGAGATTTAATGACATTGAATTAATAAAAGGCTCATAATTTAAATTTATTATTAATTAAATGGATGAAATTATTAGGAGAGGACTCATATTTAAATATTTAATAATTAAATGCATAGAAAAGTTCTATGATGCATGGAAGAATGAGCACACACTAAAATGGGTGCTAAATAAGAATAAATTGTACACCTTAGGAAGGTGCTTACAATTTACAACGCTACACAATAATCTAATCATTTCTTGTAATGATTGTGATGTCATCTCCTATAATGAAGCCCTCAACGCCCATTGTCATCTCACACTCTACTAATTTGAAATTTTCTAATTCAATAGCACTTTCCCAGCCCTGATGAATCTTTTGATGCTCGGTCTAGGACTCTTTTGTTGGGTGTTGACACTCATGTGGGTATCATTGAAGACTGGGCTAGCTTGATGTTGGGCCCCTTTATTCCACCTCTTAGTGTGGGTGAATCTAGGGTTTTTTAACATGTGCCTATCTCACGAATTGGCACTAGTGCTACTTTTGATACATGGGATTCTCTTGAGGCAGTGTTTGCTAGTTTTGTGACATGTTCTCAATGGGAAATCTTCTAAGAGACCTATTCTTGGGTTTGCTAATGTTGTGAATGTTTGGGTTGCCCTCTCCAAAGCCTCTTTCTGTTGATGATGGCTAGAGATTTTCTCATGTTAAATTTGCTGCAGATCTTCCTCCCAAGGGGAAATTTTGACCTCTTGCTTGGGTCAAGACCTCCCCTGTTGGGGCTTGTGGCTATGATGTGGTGGATAATGTGGACTTCCACCAACATTGCAAGTTGGTGTGTAGATTTACTAGTCTTCTCCCTTGTCTACCGGATCTTGATCGATGGGTGATGGATTCTTGGAGATCCTTAGTTTCTAGCATTGAGTTTTTCCATTGTGCTAAGGGGTTTTTTATTACTTCTTTTCTTTCCTTTGATAACCGAGATTTGGTGTTAAGCAAGTTATGGACTTGGGGGGTTCACTATATTTTGGTCAAACTCTAGACCATGTCCTTCAACCCTTTTACTGAACCACTTAGTGTGCATCCAGTGTGGGTTCGTCCTCCCAATCTTCCCCTTCATTTTTGGGAGAATTTTGGTTTTGAGGCCATCAACAACTCTATGGGTCATTTCTTAAAGGTGATTGGTACCACTACCTCCATGGGTCTCTCTACCTTTGCACGCATATTGATTGGTAGTGACACCTCCATACCTCTACCTAGGGATATGGTTCTCATGGTTGGGGATAAGCCAAGGACTCAATCATTGGATTATGAAGGTCTTCTCTTCCAGTGTTGTCAGTGCTTCTCTACTAGTCACTTGGCCACAAATTGTTCTCTTGCACCTTAAAGGCACCAATACTTGGTGGAAGGACGCTAATGGTGATCGTCTGAGTGTCCTAGCTTTTGATTCTTTCTTTGATGACTCTTCACAAGATATGATGATGACTCCCCCTTGAATGATGCTCATGTTGTTGGTTTGGCCTTTTCCAGCTTTGTGGATCCTACTCCACCTCTTGTTGTTGATATTGCCCCCTCTATCTGCGTGGACCCTTCTTTACGTGTTCCTATTTTGCTCCAGCCTTTGGTAGATGATGTGCAGCCTTGATAACACTTTGCCCCCTATGCTAACAGTCTCACAAAAAGGATTTGCCCGCTTGCTCCCCCTTATGGTGGTGATCCTATTGATAATATTGCCAAGACTACTGTTTGTTAGAATAGGAAGGATTATTTTTCCTCATATTCTCATTCTCTTCCCCATGTTGTGGGTGAATTATCTACGCACTCTTGATGTGTGTTACAAGATATACTGCTAGTGTGATGTAAATTGTTTGTTCTAGCCTTTGCTATTTGTAGCTTATTCTTGACCAAGTTGTAAATGACCTTTTGGTCTATCTTTGTAAGGGCCAACTCCTTTATTTTGTTGTTGATTTTATCAAAAACATTTATAATACTCTCTTTAGCATTAATTAAATAAATCCATAGAGCTTAGTAGAAAATCAATGTTGAATGTGTATAAGTTTGCTATTAAGGAAAAGATTTTCATCCCCTAATGAAATCACTTGAAAAATATGTAAATAACAATCCAAACATCTACAACTTGTGAATCTGACAAAGATGAACTGAAATGACACTAGAAACAAACTGTAGACTAACTGCTAGTTATAAGGCGAGAGGGCAATTTCAACACCACCTTTCAGAATATCAACTTTTATCACATCACTTTGAAAAATAAAGAATGGAATAAATGAAATTGGATGCCTAAAATTACGAGGAGTTAATGACTTCATTCAAGTCATTCATGTTCATACCTCTCTAATACTTCAACTCAACTCTTTGAGAGAAAGTTGACTGTCCTTGTTTTTCCTGCAGCTCATCAAAATCAGCTAACTCTTCCTAGAACTTTTAAATTAACACCTTAACATTTATCACTGAATCTATAGATTCCTTGTATACTAACTCATGCAAGAATCAACAATATCCTTAATCATTCTAAAAGGTGACTTGACCAGTAAAGCTATCTCCGATAATGTACAAGAAAGATCTTTTAACTTTTCCACTTTGGTCATTTCTTGGTCAGCTAGACTCACGTTTCTACTAAGTTCATATGTACACTTCTTGGCTGCCTTGACTCTTAGATGACTGATATTTATCCCTTCCTTCAATTTGTCTTGATTTTCTTCTTATAAGACAACTACCTTGATCATCTCATTAAAAGTAGACATTATTTTTTGCAAATGGTGATGGAATTCTCCCTTATACAAAGGTCTTCATCTACTTCTGACTCCATCTGATGGGCAACCTTGATCATCTCATCAAAAGTAGACATTATTTTTTGCAAATGGTGATGTAATTCTCCCTTATACGAAGGTCTTTTTCTACTTCTGACTCCATCTGATGGGCAAGGGTTGCCCCATCACTAATCAAGTGATAAGCTTTTATCACCTTCTTTATTACTCTAAATCCCAATACCTGTATTTTTTCTCTCCATTCTTCTGCTACTGAGAGAAGGCCTTTCTGGGTCCATATGTTGGGCATCTTATTTGAAGCTGCCTGCGAAATTGGTGTCCGTGCAGTAGAATTAATGGACCCTACTAAAAGATTGATGTAGGTAGTTAACTTGGTCACTTGTGCTTTCAAATATTCTTTGGTATTTTCATCCTTTTGCATATGTCTCAACATTGTAGAAATCATCGATTGAAGGGATTGGTTTTCCTATTCTTGAGTTTGAGAACCCAAATTCACCTTCCAGATTTGATAAGAAATCAAGAATTTTTTTGTGTTTCTTGTTTAAAAAACATTACTATAGAAATTGAGATGAGGGAACCAAACAATTTGGATTTCGAGTCCTTTTTAATAGAAGCCCTCAACACTCTTGACAAGGCAAGCTCTCCCCCTATAATTCATTGGATGACAGCAACAACCTAATAGCCACTGTCATTGGGTAAATGTGACGAGACATGAACGTTGAACCTACAAGAGAAGAATCTGGAGCCTTAGCTCATGCTTACCAATTGGGCTCGAGATTACCCCCAGAAATTAAGAAATTCTGAAATTGTAATGTCTCCTTTTGGGGGTATACCCGATTTTGCCCAAAAACAACAAAGACAATAATACAATTTATTTACAAGGGTATTATTTCACTAAATTACACAATAGCAATTCATCAATTAGTATCAAACAGAATGATAATTAAGATTCATATTGTAAACATGCACACTATAGCATTTTCCTATAACCAACCATATTAGAAACTTTAGGGGAAAGCACAATAGGATGCCGGAAGGTTGTCCTCCACAACTAAGCCCAAGAGCACCGAACAACCAACAAAGTCGATCCGACCCCTTGGCCTACCAGCAATCCAACTCAATAGGTTGTCTGCTTAATTGAATGAACTCAGACTCCTACATCTCCTTATTATCTTTCCTTGCCAATTCCTATTATGATTGCTGTATGAAAATCAAATGAATAAAAACTAATCCTAAGATTCTTGATGGATTGACAAGTTAATTAAATAAATGTGTTCTTTACTAAATTCACAAATAATATGTATTAGATTCGAATATATGGCATACCAACAGCTACAGAAATATAAAGGTTGCTATATCTTACTGCTTTATAATTTCAGATAATCCCAATTTCTTACTGCCTTCTTATCCAAATCAGATCTCAATTCCTTGATCATTCCATTCCTTGATACCTACTTCAAATGAATTCTTCTTTCTTTTGTACCCTCCAATATGAGGGAGAAATCATGTCTTTTCAATATTTCTACCCCTTCGAACGAGCCATGACTCTTCCTCTTAATTGCTGGCTTGAAACTTAATTATATTTTAATTATCTCTGTTTCTAGGAAATCAATGCCTTTTGAGATTAAACATAATCACTTTGCCTTGTTGTCTTTAATAATGCTGCATTTACGAACTTAATCCGCTGCTTCCTTAATCTGAATTGCTGCTCATTATGTTCATCACTGCTCTCTATGAATCACTCTAATTAGTAATCGTTTCTCATCACTGCTCTCTATGAATCACTCTGATCAGTAATCGTTTCTCCTCAATGTCATGTTAACTTGGGTAGTTAAAACAGATTTAAATACCTTGACTTGGGCGTGAATAAGGAAGTTGGCCGAGAATGATTAATTATTTAGTCACTTAAATTCCCCACAGTAGGGATTCCCTAATAATTGGCCATAAAGAGAGGCAATTCCTCTCCAAGGAGTTGGCCTGATGATTGAATTTCAAATGCCAAGATAATAAAGTCGGCCAAAAGCAATACTGAATGCTCTTCACCAATGATGTTTACATAGTATGGCCTTTGGCCTCAATGATTTACCTCATACTTCTTTTGTAACGGGGAGCGTTACAGAAACTGTTAGCTACTATGTCCCCATACCAATGAAATGGAAGACAATATCCTCTTCTGTCATGGGTACTCAGGAAGAGGTGCTGTCTAGTGGAGCCGGGTGGTGAGAAATTCATTAAGCCCTCTATGTCTTATGGTTGGACCACAGCCCACATGCTAAAATACGAATTTTCAACAACGAATTGCTTAGGAACAAACCAGTTGTCCTTGAATGTCAATCAAGGACACTAGTTCAAGTCATTACCTGCAATCTTCAAATAAAAGCCACCATTGAGAGCTTCAAAGTATTTAGCACTTTGGGCAACAAACAGGCACTCAACAAGCTTGGGAAAAGACTTGTTTGACTTCAAATTGTGGTGTAAAAATTCATGTTCTATTGCTCATCATCCCAACATGCATCATAAAGTTTGTGTTAGGAACATAACCTGCTGCCTTCATCTGTGCAAACAAACTATCCAATGCTGCATATAACCTTTCTGTTTGTGGGTGAGACCTGTCTCCTGCAACAAATGTATGAACACTATTCCTGACCTCAATCCAACTACACCCTGGATTCTTTTTAGCTCCAGTAGCTTCCATCATTCTTTTTACTCTTGATGCATCTTCCCATTGAGAATTTGCAGCATAAATATTTGCCAACATCACATAGGGCGTCATGTTTTGTGGTTCCAACGCAATAAGGAGATCTGCTACACGTTTGCCTATCTCTATATTTGCATGGATTCTGCAACCAGCAAGCAAGGCATTCCACACAACAGTGTCAGGTTCATATGGCATCTTGCTAATGAGATCCTCGGCCTTGTTAAGGTGTCCAGAGCGACCAAGAAGGTCAACCATGCAGGAATAATGATCCATTGTTGGTGTTATGGAATGATCATGAGACATAGAATCAAAGTAGCGAAGGCCTTCATTTACAAGACCAGTGTGGCTGCATGCAGTCAAAACACCAATAAAAGTTATCTCATTAGGCTTCATCCCACATAACTGCATTTGCTCAAAAAGATGAATTGCCTCCATGCTGCAACCATGTTGAGCATATCCGGAAATAATTGCAGTCCATGAAACAACATCTTTTTCAGTCATTTGTTGAAATGTTTGGCTTGCACCATCCAAGCTTCCACATTTTGCATACATAGTAATAAGGGAATTCCCAACACAGATATTGTGTTTAAACTCTCTCTTGATGATATGCGAATGCACCTTCTTGCCTTGTCCCAATGCAACTATGCTGGCACATGCACTGAGGATGCTTGTGAAAGTGGACTCGTTAGGTTTCGTTTCACTTAGTTGCATTTCAAGAAAGAGCTTCAATGCCTCTTCATAATAACCATTTTGGGTATATCCAGAAATCATCGTAGTCCAAGAGAACACATCTGGTTCTTTCAATTTGTCAAATAACAGACTTGCGTCCTCTACTCTCCTACTCTTAAAGTAAAATGCAATCATTGCATTGCATGAAACAATATCCCGTTCAGGCATTTGATAAAACACCGTCTCTGCATCATCGCTGCAACACATAGCATACATATTCGTTAGCGCATTCCCCACAAAGACGTTCGATTCATACCCAGTTTTGGCAATGTGAGCATGGATCTCCTTACCAAATTCCACAGCCGCCAGCCTTGCACATACATTCAGAACAGCACTAAAAGTCGACTCGTTTGGTTTCACACCTGATTGTCGCATTTGAGCAAACAGTCCCAATGCTTCAAACTGTCCGTTTTGAGCATATCCTGCAATCATTGCAGTCCACGAGACCACATTTCGTTGAGGCATTTTGTCAAACGCGTGGCGTGCTTCCTCTAATCTTCCGTTCTGTATATAACCTGTAACCATTGCAGTCCATGAAACAACATCTCTTTGAGTCATTTTGTCAAACAGCTGGCGTGCATCGTCAACTCTACCATTCCAGAAAAAACCTGTAATCATTGTAGTCCATGATCTTGCATTTTTCTCAGGCATCCTTCTAAAGAGTACATGGGCATCATCTAGCCTCCCATTCTGAACATATCCTGCAAGCATTGCATTCCATACGACGATATCCCGCTCAGGCATTTTGTTAAACATTTGGCAAGCCTCGTCCATCCTCCCGTTTTTACTATAGCCTGCAATCATAGCAGTCCATGAAACCACATCCCGTTGTGGCATTTTGTCAAACACTTGACGTGCATCTTCTAATTGACCGACATTAGCGTACTTGGTGATCATTGCGTTCCACCGAACAACATGGCTTCTCCTGCAGAAGTATTTGCTATCAAATTTAACCCTTTGACCTCCACAAAATTCTTTCTGTAGCTGTTTTTCGCAGGCGAGAAGTGTCCCAAAAAATGTGTGGCAACCCTTTAAGACGGTTAACAATCGTGTCCTGTAAATAATCGGAGAAATTTTCATCAAAATCACAGTCATATCTTTAATTTAGGGAATAAAATCGATAAAACTTAAAAGCCATTCGTGACTTTCAACTGGATACAGGTATATTATTATTATTATTATTTTTAGTTGGACTAGTATAGTTAATTGGTAGAATATCATTATCAAAGTTGATTTGTGAGTTACATATCAATTTGGATTGTTTTTAAAAGGGCTTTAATCATATTCAAAATTAATTTAGATATCCATTTAACTTTTTATATGTTAGTGGTAGATTTATAGGGGAGGAAGACAATTGTAAGTGGAGGAGGGAGTTCTAAGATAAGAATAGAGGCAAGGTAGGATGATTTGAATGACGAGAAAATTTATAATAAAAATCGTATAAATATTTTTCATTTTAGAATATTTATGATAAAACAAAAATTTATTTAGAATATTTTTAAATGATGAAATATGAATATTTTTATATTTAATTTTAGTATGATTTTTTGGAGCTATGTAATTTTCAAAATAGGACAAATAAATTTACAAACTTTGTTAGTAAATTTTAGATTTTTGCATATATTGTTGTTAACCTCTATTTTTTAACTTGGCCAAAATTAAACTCTTAAAGCCCCATCATTGTCTCATGCATAATGACTCTTATGAATGGGCTAATCCCTACATGTGCATCCTAATATATTTTGATGATTTGTTGGAGAATTTTGGTTACTGTGTTGACGTGTTCTCTGTTAGAGTAATTTAGCAATTGCTCTTTAGTGCTTAAGTTCACTTAGGCAGTTTTAGGAAAGTTTCTATTTCCTAGCAGTTGCCCGTTTAGGGTTTCGACATCCTTTATAAGGATTGTCCTCTTTGTATTTCTGAAGGAGTTTGTAATCATTTTACATTGTTGAATATAGAACTTATTTTCTGTCAACATGTTCTTGCATTCTCTGGCCTATCGGCCGCCTTAGCTATTTCTCTCTTTTTGTCTTCTTCATTCTCGTAGCAGCTTTGCATGCAGGTGATCTTGGTTGCATTGCGTTTCAGCAATCTCAACATTCTCTGGATATATGTAAATGGTAATTAATTATTTCATTAGAAACTTTCAATCAAATTTAGAGGAACAAAAAGGTATGCCCAAAACAATTCATTGAAAAACCTTTATAAGTTTTTCTTTAGAGTCGGGTCTTCAATGTGATTCATGAAACACACCGGAAAATAGAATTGGTTCATGAATAGGTTCAAAAGTTCAAAATTCTTGCGCAAACCTGATACTAATATTAAAAATGGATTTGTTGAAAAGCTTTGTACATTTGTAAAGTAATCGACATTTTTGGCTCGATCAAGACCATCTTTTGGGCCCCATAGGAGTTCCTGAATCCCATGTTTTGCCCGACACATACATTTTATTTGGAGAAGATTATTTTGACAGCCATGCACACATTTTGTATGGGTAAAATTTTATATGGACTTGAGGTTGACGATCTATAACCCTTCAAACCTTATGGCAAACCGATAAAGACAAGGAGTTCAAACTTTATGGATTTGATTGTATACCAGACTTGATAAATAGAATCACCAAGCCAAAGAAGCTAAGATCAAGTACCAGTCCAATCATTTTGCTCAACAAAGTAAAGAATGTTCCACACCCAAAGATTGCCCTTAAGATATTTTATAAGGTGAAAGCTCTGCCAATGTGTGAATTTCCATATGATTCATTCCCTTTGGGAATTTGTCAAAGGACATATGGGCTGAAAATCATTATTTGTGATCCTGAACTATAGAATTTGACTAATAAAAAATTCAATCAAAAAGTACCTCAGGATCACCTATGACTTACAAGTATAATGGAAATTGGTTAGCAACCATAAAAATGATTTTCTACATATTGGCCCTAAGTAGCAAGGTTTTGCACAATAGCTAAGTGGATTCAGAATTTGATTTGTGATATTCTTCCCATGGACTGTTGTTATCTTCTACTCAAAAGGCCATGGAAATTTGATAGGCAACCACATTATGATGGTAGGGAAAATACCTATTGTTGATCCCTGATCAGGCTCTCGCTTGAGGTAGGGCATTTTGGAAGCTTAATAGGGGTGGGAAAAATTATTGTTAGAATTGTTGTTGTTTGAGGTGTTGACATTCATGTTTTATCATTGATGTCAACATATGTTTTAGTTGGATGCATTAGAAGTTTCAGTAAGACCGGTTATCACAGGTACAATTGAGATTGACATATGTGTATGAACAGTGTACAGCGTGTGAGAGTATGCGAGCATGGATTTGTGTAGAGGGATGAATGTATACCTTATGTCTAAGTTTGTTGAACCTTATGTTGTTATTTGCATGTGTTATAGTTGTTTGGTGAATATTGGTTACATAGATATGACAGAGGATTATGATAGAGATAGTCTCTGAGTTTTGGGGATAACTTGGATGCGAGAATGGTTCATGGTATGCGAGCTTAAGGAATGATAGAAGATACATGGGAGAACATTCTTTGTGATTCTTGGGTCGCTATATTTTTGATGATGTTAGTTGAGGCGTATGGACTAGCAAAGACCTATTTTGGGTCGACCACGGAGATGTAACATGCTTAATGATTGGCGAGCGTGAATTATGGATCTTGGCACATAACTAATGCTTTGTATTTGTTAATTACTTGTGTAAGGTACCATGTGTATCTTAGCAAGGGTCTATGCAATTGTTTGTGCATTGGGGAAGTCTTAATAGGCCGACCTAATTGCTTATTGTAACTTGTATAAAGGAAAGTATTATCTTGATGTGTATGGCATGAATTGGATGTATTGGATGTTGCAAGCATGTGGATACGAGTTCTGTTGGATGTAGAGCAGTGATTATGTGTTTAATGCACTTCATTGGAACTGTATAGGCAAAGAAAGTTGCTATCAGTCAGTTCATTGTTATAAGCATACGTTTATACTTCTCTTTGGACAGTGGATCTAGAAGGTGGGTTTAACCTTCAAAAGCTAGATTTAACCTTCACTTTGGGCAATGTGCTCAGGCAGTGAGCTCATCATTTCATTCAACTCCTAACAGGGTTAAGAGGACTCCTAATAGGGTTGAGAGGACTCCTAATAGGGTTTTTCCTTTAACAGGGACTTTGTACTAGATGTAATAATCAACTCCTAACAAGGATACAATATTTCTAGTGCATTATTTGTGGGTGTTAATTCTCATTGGGGTTTTTCCCTTAACATGGTTTTCTGCAACAATAAATCATGGTGTTATGAGTTATCTACTTTGTGTGTATATTCTTATTATTTATGCTATTACATGGTTATGTTTCAAATGGTTGGGATTCGTTAAAAGTGTTGCAACACTACTTCACCCCCCCCCCCCCTTCTCAGTGTTGCTTGAT
>MU223614.1:4882075-4897186 GCA_018584345.1 Thuja plicata | reverse complement strand
GGTCTAAATTCCAACATTTTCTGAAGGCTTCGATTAGTTAGTTCTATTTATTTGTGTCATAAAGCTTCCTTCCTTTGATATTTTTTTTTAATGGAGAAACATGCTTCTTGATAATGGATTGGGACTTATAAATTATCAAAAATTAGGGTACCCCCAGTTTGACCACCGGTAAGCTCTATTTTAGCTTAGATTTGATTCTTTCAGCTCTCTATATTTCTTGTTCTGATGTGTTGTGTCCTTTCCTTGTGTCAATATCTCTCCTTTGATTGTTCTTCACATTTGATGTCTTTCTCTTTTGTCAGCAACTCTTCTTTTGTATTAACTCCTTCATAAAAAATTTCTCCCTATGGATATGATCTCTCCCTGTTGGAGTAATCTGATAATGGATAATCTTTTTTTTTTAAAGACTGTGATAATATGGATAAACTCTCTCCCTTTGACAGCAATGCCAAACAAATATCTTATAGATATCTGACATTAATGTCAAGTGACCTTTTCTTTCCATCCATAATATATTCCTTGAATTTCCCTTATCCATCATTAATACATCAATATGTTCTGGTGCTCAGTTCTGATATATACCTATTGTATATAGATGTAGCTTTGAAGTTGATCTTTTTTTCTTGCATCAACATGGATGATATTCTAAGAATATGTAGGCTGATGCAGCCTTCATTCATTTTACTGACTGGTAGACAAGGGTTTGAACCCTAGTCTCTTTCTCAAGTACTCAAACATATCCTTGGGCAGTGGATTGGTGAAGATATCATCCAATTGTTCTTTGGATTGCACATATTCAAGTATCACCTCTTTTTCTTGAACTTGTTCTCATAAGTAATGATACTTGATGGCAATGTGTTTAGTTTTTGCATGCATGACTGGATTCTTGGAAATGTTTATTGCACTAGTGTTATCACAATAGATAGTCACTAGTTCTAAGATCTTCATATGCATACCTTCTAGCAACTATTTGATCCATGCAATATTTGAGCAATTTGCAACAGCAACAATGTACTCTGCTTCTGCAGTAGACTGAGAGATGCATCCTTGCTTCTTACTAATCCATGTGACAAGTCTGTCACCTATAAAGAATGCTCCTCTAGTTGTGCTCTTTTGGTCACCAAGATTTTCAGCCAAATCAGCATCGATAAACACCTTAAGTTCAAATTTGCCTTGTCTTCTATAACACAAGCCGGATTCCTTAGTATTCTTCAGATATCTTAGAATTCTTTTTACAGCAGTCATATGTGATTCCCTGGGGTAAGTAGAAAATCTAGCAACAATTCCCACTACATGTGAAATATCTGGTCTAGTGTGTACAACATACATGATTTTTCCAATCATTGATCTATACAAAGTTTGATTTACCTTAGGTGTTTTGTCCTCCTTTGTCAACTTATATCTAGTAGCCATTGGTGTTCCAACTGGTTTGGAATCTTCCATCTTGAATATTTTTAGGACCTCTTTGATGTATTTAGACTGAGTAATAAAAATACCTTCACTTTGTTGAATGATTTGTAGACCAAGAAAGAACTTGATCTCTCCAAACATAGACATCTCAAACTCTTTGCTCATCTCATCAGCAAATGATTTGCATAGCATATCATTGCCTCCAAATATGATGTCATCAACAAATATTTCATCAATCAAAGTGTTAGCATTAGTATCTTCCTTCAAATAAAGATTACTATTTTCACTAGTCCTTACAAATCCAATACTTATTAGATAGGAATGAAGTGGTTCATACTAGGATCTGGGAGCTTGTTTCAATCCATATAAGTCTTTGTGAAGTCTACATACCATGTTTCTCTTTTCTAGATAGACAAACCCTTATGGTTGTTCAATGTATACCTCTTCTTCAAGTATTCCATTTAGGAATGCTGATTGACATCCATTTGATATACTTTGAATCATTTATATGCAGCATAAGAAAGCAGTATTCTTACTCCTTCTAGCCTAGCAATGGGTGCAAAGGTCTCTCCATAGTCTATACCTTCCTCTTGTGCATACCATTTGTATACTAGCCTTGCTTTGTTCCTTGTGACTTCTCCATTCTCATTCAGCTTCTTCCTGAATATCCATTTTGTACCGATGACATTCTTGTCATCTGGTCTTGGCACAAGTGACAATTTTTTTTCTTCTCAATCTCATCATTCATAGCACTTATCCATTCCTCATTATCTAGTGTAGCATTGACAGATTTTGGCTCAAACTCACAAATTAAACAGTTTGAGTTTAAAGACTTACTTCTTGTTCTTGTACTAGCTTTCTTATCTTCTATGATCTGGACCTCTGGATGGTTCCTTCTTACATATCTTGCAAGTATAGGTACAGTTCTTTTTCTATCAGCTTGATCATTATTTTTGCCTTCATTCTTTTCTTCTTTACCTTGCACATTGTCTTGATCATTATCCTGACCATCAGTATTTGCAACCTAATGCTTGGGAGAAATGATTTGTAGCTCAGGGTCTCTACATTGTTGGTAGGGTAGAGTCTTAGGTTCCTCGATGTAAGTGAACTTATTCTAGTCCTCTCATTCTTTAGTGTTTTCTTGTTCATTCTTCTCTGCAGATTCATCTATCTTTACATTTGAACTTTAAATAATTTTGTTAGAGGCTTTGTTTAGACATTTGTAAGCCTTGCTCTTGGTAGAGTACCCTAGAAAAACTCCTTCATCACTCTTGGAGTCAATTTTTCCATTTCTATCATCTTTTAAGATATAACATTGACTTCCAAAATTTTTGAAATAACTTACATTGGGTGTGTATCCATACCATAGCTCATAAGGTGTCTTTTTGGTGTCTTTCTTCAATTGTACTATGTTCAGTGTGTAAATAGTAGTACTAACACCTTCCCTCCATAATATTTGGGTGATTCCTTTCTCTATCATCATTGTTCTTGCACAATCAACTATTGATCTGTTCCTTCTCTCAACAATCCCATTTTGCTATGGTGTTCTTGGTGCAGAAACTTGTCTTTTTATACCATGCTCATTATAGAAATTAGTGAATTCATCTGATATAAACTCACCTCCTCTATCTGATCTTAAAAATTTTGGATTCTTACCACTTTGTTTTTCTACCATGGCCTTATACCATTTAAAGATCTTGAATGCTTTAGATTTATCTTTTAGAAACATAACTGTCATCATTCTACAGTAATCATCAACAAAGAGAATAAAGTATCTATCTCCATAATAAATCTTTGTCCTCATGGGTCCAAATAAATCAGTATGGACTAATTCTAGAATTGCATCAGATGTATGGGTTTTTCTTTTGAAACTAGACTTTGTCATTTTACCTTTTTGACAGTTTTTACACATGATGTTGTCAGGCTTGGTCATTGTCGGTAAGCCTCTGACATTTCTCTTTTTACTAATTTTCATCATGTTGTCAAAGTTCACATGACATAGTCTTTTGTGCCATAACCATATGTATTCATTTGTAGCAATCAAACAAGTGGAGTCAGTAACATTTAGATAGAATAAATTACCTTTTGTCTGCTCACCGGTACCAATCAGATTTCCAGATTTGTTGAATATTTTTGCCTTTTTTTTTTCAAATGTGTATCATCTTAAAATGGAAGCACTTCCATGTTAAGAATTTTTAGCCCTCCTTAAGGGATTTTTTTGACCTTCATCATATCATCCTCCCATTTCTGCATCATCCTCTGCTTCTGTGCCTGTTTAGGACCTTGATTGGGCCTCTCTGGGCACCTTCTACCCCACCAGGCATATTTTCTGGGGGTTTTGGCCCCCTGGGTCAAGGTCGACCTCAACCTTGACCTAGGTTAGGGTAAACCTCGACCTTGACCAAGGTCCCCCTTTCAAAACTGGAAGCTTGTCGGCTGTCGGGGGTCATCCAAAATTTAGTTTTCCCGCTTTCGGGTCGACTGTTTCAGGTTCCGAAGCGTTGATTCCTAAATTATATTTAATATAGGTCCTTTTCTAGGGGCATGGGTCTAATTTTAATTTAATTATCCTATTTCGGCCTCCTTAGAAGATTTTTCCCTAGTTTCATATAAAAGGAAGCCTCTTTCCCTCATTTTCTCTAAGTCTTCTAAGTGCAAAAAATAGCTCTAATCAAGATTTTGTCAAGAAGCAAAAATTTCAAGCCTCCATTCTTCTACATATTTCCAAGCTTTCAATGTGTTCAATTCTTCCTCTCAAGCATTCAATTTCTCCATTGAAGATCAAGGATTCAAGTTTTCAAGCCTTTGAAGGGATTTGGTTCAAGTATTCAAGATTCATCATTCAAACCCTAGATCTAGCCATCATGGTGGTATGATCTTCCTTCAAGATCCTTTGTGCATCCTCAAGACACATTCATCCTCTCTTCAAGGTGTATTTCAAGCATATAATCATGGAGGTTTATGGTTTCTAAAGTCCATGTTTTCATACTTACATATTTGCTTACATTTGAATTATAATTACATATCTATTGAATATCATAGCTTCATTGTTAGATTCAATTCTACTACTTGCTAGCATTTTGTACTTTATTGATTTCAAGGTTAATTCATAAATCAGGGTTTGACTAAGGCAAACCCCTCCCCCACAACAAACAAACCTCTTTTTCTTGTAGGTATAGGTTCAGGACTGCAGATTTGAGACCAGATCTGGATACCCTTTTTGGCTTTCTTTCAGACGGCACAAACAAGTTCTCTGTCGGACCTGTGCAGGTCAGGGTCAACATTATTGGGTCAAGGTTGACATTTGTGGGTCAAGGTCGAACTTTTTCATAAGATGACATTGGAACAGAAAAATATTTTTGGGTTTTGTTCATCTCCGCGTTCTGGTTCGGGATCAACTGCCAGTTTTTCTAGAAACAGTCTACAGACCTCAGAAAATAGCATTCTTTGATCTGCAATTTTGTAAGGTTAGTACATTTCTCCTATTTCTTCAATTACTGTCATATATCATATTTAGACATATAATTAACAGAATTTAAGATATCTTTCTTGTTATTCTCCTTTCCAAATAGTTGATTCATTTGTGCATTAGCCCTTCCTTTGGGTTGATCAAATTGGATCTTCCATTTGTGCATTTGGGAATAGAAGAGGAGCATCTTATCTTCTCCCTAATCACAATTGAAATACACAATTAATACAATTCAATTAAATGTAAGGTAGGGTTAAGGAAATCAACATATTCTAAGCAAATCAAATAATAATTAACAATCAAACCACCTTATCCCTTTCCAACACCTTACATTTTGGTAACATCTCCATTTTATATGTTACATTTTGGTGAACCCGCGATAGAAAACTCCTTCTCTTTGGTGTTAGATTTACATCTTAGATTACAAGTTTCATTTATAAATAAAAAAACACTTCTTTCATTTTCATTATGAAATTCTTTTGGTGTATGGCTAATTTTCTCATTATGGTTCTTTTAGCATCTCTTTATAGTACCTATGATGTCTATGAGAGTGTCATCCATTTTATCATGTTTGTTAATCTTCATGTTTCAATTTCTTATGCTATTTTAAGATTGAGCAATACTAGTCTCCCTACTTTCAAAACTTTAATTAAGAATTTGTGTAGTGGACTTATTGCTCTTTTGGATTATGTGAAGAATTTGGTAGATGATACCCCATTGCCTAATCTTCCTAATCCTAATCTTAACCTTCCTAATCAAATCATTTCTAATAATCCCACTCCTATTCTTCCATCTTCCATCCCTAGTTCTTCTCATACTTTTGTTAAGGCTCAAACTATGGTACAGGATGAGGATGTGCAAGAATTTCTAGATTTACCTTCCTATTCTTATCCTATCCATGGTGATAATAAAGGGAAATCCAAGGAAACTTCTCCTAGAACCATTGTTCCACCTTACACAACATTCTCTCATACACATCATAATCAATCATCTCCCATAGATGCTATGCAAGATAGGTCTACTACTGGATACACTATGGTAGATAAACAAGGTTACAAGGGTTTAGGGCTTGGTGTTAATGAAAATGGCATTAAAAACCCTATCAATGTATCTCCTAAACATGATATGCATTGTATAGATTATTCATCTTCTCAATTTCATGTGGCTGATATTAACTATCATCCTCCTCTTGATATTCTTCTTCCAACACCTACCTTAGATCATCCTAATACTCCTCAAGATGTGGCTAAGAAAGTGTATGTCTAGTTAATGAATTCCAAGAAAGAAAACTTTAAACCTATTATGAAAAATGCTTTACATAAGTACAAATGTCCTTTCCACAATAGTAATAAACATTTACTTGATGATTGTGTGCATTTCAAATTATATGTTAGAGATAGAGCTTCTCGTGGAATTATATCTTATTCCCGAGCGGTATTATAATTTCTTCATAATTTTGACATAGGGCATTCCCCTCATTCTTCTACAAATTAGACTATTTTTCTTCTCTTGTCTCTTAAACTAGGGGGCAAGAGGTATTCTCTTCCAGTCTTATATTATCCATTATCCTCTTAGCATGAATGTTGTTTTGAGTATAATTGGTTATTCTTTCTGCATTCTATCCTTATAACTTCTTACACTCATGATATTCTTTTTAGGACATCTGTTTTGTAAAGATCTCTTATTTTTATAACTTTTTTGATATAATTTGATATATCCCTTGCCGTCATCTCTGGGGGGCAAGGTATTTCCTCCTTCTACCTCTATCTAAGGATCTAATTTCCTTAGCTTAGTGGCATTTGTTTATGTTGCAAATGTTATTTTTCTATAAAGATCTATGTTTTGACCATTGATACCCCCTTATTTGAGAGGTGATTGTCCTAGGTCATTACCTCTTCTTTATTTTGCAAATTATGTTCTTTATAAACTCTTGCCCTTTATTTTTGGTTAGAGTTTGCTATCCTTCATTCCAAGATTCCTCATCCTCTTTATTGCAAGGAGCTTGATGGTTGAAGCTTGGGTCCCTCTTGCTTTTCGAAGATGACATTTTATCCTAAGAATTCCTCTCTGGTAGGGATCTTGTTGATAAGATCTCTTCCTCTTTGAGGATCCTTTTTCCATAAGTGACATATTCATTTCAAAATTAGCTATGTTCTTGGATGTAAGGGTCAATACTCTTCACTAATAATATGGTGTATATTGTTGTAAAGCAAGATATCTCCTTACCTTGTGAAGTAGGTATCCTCTTCCTCTTCCTTATCCTACCTAGTGGGTAGCCATGATAAGGAGGGGGTAGCCATTACAAGCATAGTTTATGGGTGAAATTGTTGGGGGCTCTCCATCCTTGGTGATTCATAGTAAGGTGGGCATCTTACTAGGTGAGGTAATCAATTTCTCTTCTCTCTTTCTCTTTCATGCTAGTAGGATTAGATCATGAAGCTATGTTATCTATGGTGTTGTTCTTGTCTTACTTATGTAGTCATGTATGTTTTCTATGATTGATTGCTCTTTACTTTCATATCTTTATGTCTATATTTTGAGTTAGAATCCTTTGTTTGGGTGCTCATATCCTTTACTTAGTGATATTCTACTTCGTTGCAATCCACCAGGATCTTTTTCCTCTAACTTTACTGTGAGCACATTCGATTTTCGTACTCCTGCTAAAGTGGGGGCTTAATGTATTGTCTTAAAATGGAAGAACTTCCATGTTAAGAAAATTTATCCCTCCTTAGGGGATTTTTTTTACCTTTATCATATCATCCTCCCATTTCTGCATCATCCTCTGCTTTTGTGCCTTTCTAGGACCTTGATTGGGCCTCTCCGGGCACCTTCTACCCCACCTGGCATATTTTCCAGGGGTTCTAGCCCCCTAGGTCAAGGTTGACCTTGACCTTGACCTAGGTTAGGGTTGAACTTGACCTTGACCTAGGTCAGGGTTGACCTTGACCCTGACTAGGGTCCCCCTTTCAAAACTAGAAGCTTGTCGGCTGCCGGGGGTCATCCAAAATTCAATTTTCCCGCTTCCGGGTCGACTGTTTCAGGTTCTGAAGCATTGATTCCTAAAATATATTTAATATAGGTCCTTTTATAGGGGAATGGGTCTAATTAGAATTTAATTATCCAATTTTGGCCTCCTTAGAATATTGTTCCCTAGTTTCATATAAAAGGAAGCCTCTTTCCCTCATTTTCTCTAAGTCTTCTAAGTGCAAAAAAAAGCTCTAATCAAGATTTTGTCAAGAAGAAAAAAGTTCAAGAATCCATTGTTATAAATATTTCCAACCTTCCAAGGTGTTCAAGTCTTCCTCTCAAGCATTCAAGTTCTCCATTGAAGATCAAGGATTCAAGCTTTCAAGCCTTTGAAGGGATTTGATTCAAGTATTCAAGATTCATCATTCAAACCCTAGATCTAGCCATCATGGTGGTGTGATCTTCCTTCAAGATCCTTTATGCATCCTCAAGAAACATTCATCCTCTCTTCAAGGTGGATTTCAAGCATACAATCATGGAGGTTTATGGTTTCTAAAGTCCATGCTTTCATACTTACATATTTGCTTACATTTGAATTACAATTACATATCTATTGAATATCATAGCTTCATCGTTAGATTCAATTCTACTACTTGCTAGCATTCTGTACTTTATTGATTTCAAGGTTAATTCCTAAATCAAGGTTTGACTAAGGAAAACCCCTCCCCCACAACAAACAAACCTCTTTTTCTTACAGGTATAGGTTCAAGACTACAGATTTGAGACCAGATCTGGATACCCTTTTCAGATTTCTTTCGGACGGCGTGAACAGATTCTCTGTTGGACCTGTGTAGGCCAGGGCCGACATTATTGGGTTAGAGTTGACATTTGTGAGTCAAGGTCTACCTTTTTCATAAGATGACATCAAAACGGAAAAATATATCTGGGTTTTGTTCTTCTCTGTGTTCTGGTTAAGGATCAACTGTCAATTTTTCCAGAAATAGTCTACAAACCTCAGAAAACAACATTCTTTGATCTAAAATTTTGCAAGGTTAGTACATTTTTCCTATTTCTTCAATTACTATCATATATCATATTTATATATATAATTAATATAATTTAAGATATCTTTCTTGTTATTCTCCTTTCCAAATAGTTGATTCATTTGTGCATTAGCCCTTCCTTTGGGTTGATCAACTTGGATCTTCCATTTGTGCATTTGGGAATAGAAGAGGAGCATCTTATCTTCTCCCTAATCACAATTTCAATACACAATCAATACAATTCAATTAAATGTAAGTTAGTGTTAAGGAAATCAACATATTCTAATCAAATCAAATAATAATTAACAATCAAACCACCTTATCCCTTTCCAACACCTTACATTTTGGTAACATCTCCTATTTTATACATTACAAAATGCTACTTTGTGACCTAAATTATTCAATTGAGAAACACTCAATATATTATAATTCAATCCATTTACCCAATAAGCATTCTCACATTTTATCTAGTTATTCAACATTATTGTTCCTCTACCTTCAACCGGACAAGGTGTCTCATTTCCCATTCTTACTGATCCACCCTTGTAGTATTCTAAAGTCTCAAACTTTTGCTTATCACTGGTCATATGATGAGTGCAGCCACTATCTATGATCCAAACATCATTTTTTCTAATTTTAGATATGAGAGCAGTTTCTACATACCTTTCTTCATCATCATTTGAATCATCCTTTACAGCCACAAACACCATCTCGATGTCTTCATCATATTTGGTGTCAGTATCATCATCCTTGCATTTTTCTAGGTAGCTGACCTTATTTCCTTTATCCTTATAGTCTCGGGTATCTCTTCTTTCTGATTGTTGGTAGCTTCTGTAATCACCTCTATTAGACTTATTCTCAAAATATCTATCATTACTTCTGTCATCTTTTCTTCTGTTAGTGCATCTTGCAACAAAGTGTCCAATCTCTTTACAATTGAAGCATACAAGTGGTAACTTGCCTTTGTATTTACCTTTGCCTCTCTGCCTTCTTCTAGCCATAAGTGCTTCTATTTCATCTAGATCTTCTTCTTCACTTTCACTTTCACTATCTCTTCTAGATGAGTGTCTATGACTTGATTTGCTTATTTTCATAGAAGACTTAAATGCAGACTCTAAGTTTGGTAAGACACTATTGTCAAAGTTATTCATCTCAAATGAAATCAGTCTACCAATTAAACTATCAAGAATAACTGTATTTTTTGCTACTGCTCTCATTTCTTGAATGGCAGAAACTCTAATAGCATATGTAGGAAATAAGGTTCTTAAGATTTTACTTACCACTGTATCTTTTTCCAGTACACCTCCAACTCCTCAGATAGCATTGACTACCTCTTTAATTCTTGTGCTGTATTGAGTGATGTTTTCTCCTTCTTTCATTTTGAGATCATCAAACTTTCCTCTAAGGCTTTCTTCCTTGGCTCTCAAAACATTTTTTCCACTACCATGTACAAGCTTCAATTTGTCCCACATCTGCTTTGCATTTTTTCATTCTTTGACATCTTCAAATTCAGTATCAGAGAGTGAGGAAGCAAGCTCTATCAGCATGGCATTATGTTCATGCTTCTCTCTCATTTGTTCAATTGTTGGTGCTCCTGTGGGAAACACATATTTAGTTTCAAGGAATTGAGTAACATCATTACCAATACCTAATAAGTGGAGTCATATCCTGCTTTGCCATGAAGAAAAATTATCTTTGTTCAACTTAGGCACATCTCGTCTGTTCATCTTGTGATCTTTGACTTAGGGCTTGAAACCTTCCTTCTAAGCACACAAGCTCTGATACCAATTGTCAGTAATAATTGAGAGGGGGGGTGAATCAGTGGCCTCAAATTTTATCCTTATTCTAACCACCAATCAAATAAACCTCAGATTATTATGTCCCTACAAGATGCATGCCATGAGATACTTATAATTATTATGTGTCTATCGATTTACCTTGTCTGTCCTTATTCTCCTTGATTACTGATAGGCATTATAACTATTTATTGAAATAGAGTAAATATGCAGAGTATACCGATAAATCCAGTGTTAACTATGTCAGATACAAAACAATAAAGAAATGAATCATACACACATAACACATGAATTTTTAACGTGGAAACCCTGTTAAGGGAAAAAACCACTAGGATCGGTACCCCAAATTTTTACTCTTTTGAAGTGAGCCCTATTAAGAGCCAACCCTGTTAAAGGTTACAAACACACTGTTAGGTGTGACCTTGTTAGAGGATTTTACACATATAGGTTGTCACTTAGTATCGGGCATCTAATGTTGCCATCCTTGAATTAGCCTCTCTCTTAGACCGTCAATAGGCATTGGGCATATCCAATGCTACTTTCATTAATCAACCTTTTTGGCATTCCTTGGGATGTACCTCAATATATAGAAGACTATTAAGTCCTGCTCTATTAAGAGACTTGATGCTTCAATGGTTAAACTGAAATAAAATGACCTGTTTCTAATGCAACTTGAATTGCAGATTTTTAGATCTATTTAAGTACATTACCTCTCTGATCAATGTATCAATTCAATTCTTTTGTGCTCCATACTTTCTAATCTGTGATGTTGTGCTCATTTTTCGTCGGTGTCTGCAAAATTCCTTAGCTCTCCTTTAGCTTGATTGATCAGTACTGCATGAAGTTATTCTTCATCAGTTTCTTTTTAGCATCCTCTTTCTATTCTCTCCCCTTAATCCCTTTTCATATGATATGAAAAATGAATTAAGCTTGTCTCTTATATAGACATGATATTCACTATTTCTTGATTCTTGAATCTTGATTCTTGGCGCGAAAAATAAACCAGCCAATTTGATTTAAAGATTAACTCCTGATTTGTCTTGTAGTTATCTTCATGCCAACTATACAAATCTTCTTTAAATCAATCACTTAACTCTGGTTGAATAAAATAAAGAAAACAACTAGTTAAGTCTATCTTAGCTCTTGCCAGCTAGATATTTTGTCATTTTCTGAACCCTCTGTTCCGTCGGTCAACTCTTCAGTTAGTCATCGGTTACAACTATCAGTTTCATCAGTGTGACTCCATTTAGCTTCGGGATCTCTGTCCGTTAGGCAACTCTATTTTTAGCTCGTCAAGCATCTTGAGGTTTTCTTCGTCGAGCAATACTATCTTCTGCTCATCAGGTATCATTGTGACTTTTCTTCTTTGCCTTTACCAATGGTGTGCACTCCATCGGTGTTATCTGTCACTTAGTGAATACTTGACTTTTATGCATTGCTGAAGGCATAACTTTTGTTCCATTGATTCTCTAAAGTCTTTGGCATTTTATACATGACCATACAAATGATATCAAGTTGACATCAATGACAATACAAATCATTAACTGATTTAATGCCTTGCATTATCTTCAACTTAACAATATCAAACATTTAATCAATTACATGTCATCATTCACAACCTTGGAGAAGGTCACAACAGACAAAGTAGAGAAATAATATATGAAAAATAAGTTGACAGAGGTGTGCAAGTCAATCACTTGGGATGTAAGAGTTTTGGAGATTACTATACAGAAGGTCAAAATCCTGTATTAGTCAAGGAAAGAAGGTATATCAGATGGATGTGAAGTCTGCATTTTTGAATGGTGATCTAGAGGAAGAGGTCTTTCAATATATAAATATCATTTTCACTAAACCTTTTCCAAAAGATGCCTTTGAGTATCTCAGAGGTATGAAGATTTGAAAAAGCTACACCTTGTAGAGGTAAGATGTGTAGAGAAGGAAAAGATTTATGGTACCCTTTTCCTTTTAAGTCAAACAGGGAGAGATATAAGTGAAAAATATTGACTGCCTTAGGGGGAGCTGAGAAGAAGATATTAAGAAAATTGTACTAAGAAAGATACTTTTGGGTTGATGGTTTTTCACATATGTTTCCATCAATGCCAAAGGGGGACATTGTTTGAATTGTTGTTGTTTGAGGTGTTGACATTCATTTTTTTTCATTGATGTCAACATATGTTTCAGTTGGATGCATTAGAAGTTTCAATAAGACTAGTTATAACAGGTACATGCAAGATTGACAAATGTGTACAGACAGTGTACGATGTGTGAGATTATAAAAGCATGAATCTGTGTAGAGGGATGAGTGTATACCTTATGTCTAAGGTTGTTGAATATTATGTTTTTATTTTCTTGTGTTATATTTGTTTTGGTGTAGACTAGTTACAGAGTAGTGATAGAGGATTATGGTAGAGATAGTCTCTGAGTTTTTGGGATAACTTAGATGTTGTTAGAATAAATGATGCATTAATGCTAAGTGATGCATTGATGAATATTGGTACCAATTTGATGATAGGTGAATCAATTATTTGGTTTTCATTGATGTCACCTAATTAACTTAGTGTTTTCAGTATGTTACCAGCTATTGTGTAAGTGAATCATGAGTTGCAGTATGTTTCTAAATTTTTTATTCTTATGGAAGGTTATGTCATGTGTTTTGATATTAACTTTTCCATCACATGATATTAACTTTTCCATCACACGTCTGTTAGGAATAACAGTCCACCAACACAACTTAGAGGGGGGTGAATCAATTGTGAGACAGGTTATTAAACATTAAGCTTTATAAACAAAACTTTAATCCAAATGGTAACACAATAAATGTCAACACATTAACACAATCCTTTGTTGTCAAGGAAACCCTGTTAAAGGTAAAACCCCGGTGGGAATTAGCACCCACAAATAATGTACTGAGAGTATAGTATCCATGTTAAAATATTTAGCCCTATTAGTATTTTATTGATGCATTAAAGTGCACATTCACTGTTAAAGGATAGATCCTGTTAGGATTCAAGAGTAACAGTGGGCTCACTGCCTAGGCACACTTCCTAAAGAAGGTTAAATCAACCCTCAGGACTTACAATCTGAAATAAAAGTGCATATAGGAAATACATAATCCAGTGAACTATTTGATAGCAACTATATTTTCTTGGTCAGTTCCAATGAAGTACCATAGTCACATCCTCTACTCTATATCTGGCAATAAAACAAGCTCGTAGCTTCCACACTTCACTGTATCTATCTCAATCACATCATACATCTACTTTTCAAAAGAAAAGATCTCTCAAATTCATTAAATGCTTCAGACTTCTCTCTAGGAAATACAACCTGAATCATAATAGAAAGCACAAATAAAGTAATCCATATCATAATAGAAAGTACATATAACCTCTCACCATAGTAAGATCTTGTTCTTTGTTGTCTAACTTTCAGTCACCCTTTTTTTTGGCATTCTTGGAGTCATATGGTCATGTCAAGTCAGTCTGGTCAGTCTGAGTCTATGTCTAAGTCTTTCTTAGGTAGGATATCTTTGTCGGGTTTCCCTGTCATTGCCTTTCCTTCTCTTAGCCGGGCAGGTTGTTCTGAGGTCTTTTCATATTTGGGTAGGTTGTAGATCCTAACCTGGCAAAGATTTGTGCTCCAATTGATGTTCTTTCTCAGGTAGAGATCGAAGACTGGTATGGATCGATTCTACAGGTCTCAACGATCCTAATGCAACAAACGACAAGCAATTTGGTTAAGAAATGAGCGAGAACGAGCTCGGCGGAATTTCAGAAATCATCTTCTCCATGGCGGAATTCGCACTAAGAAGGTAATTTTCTGCAAAGGTAGAAAAGAAGAACTTTGCCTTGTGCGGGTTTCGCACCTCTCAAGTGATTTTCCACAAAGGAGAATTTTACACTGTGCGGGTTTCGCACCTCTTAGGTGATTTTCCGCAAAGGAGAATTTTACACTGTGTGGGTTTCGCACCTCTCGGGTGATTTTCCGCAAAGAAGAACTTAGCACTTTGCGGGTTTTGCACCTCTTTGGTGATTTTTTGCAAGATTAGTTATAATAAGGTGGGCCCAATTTATTAAAAAGGAATATTATGCTATTGTTTTAAGAGATCAAATAAAGCATGTGCTTTAAGTTAAGTAGCCTGCGCACTTAAAAATTACGTAGGGAAAGATAGGTAGTGGCTTCTCCATTACGCAGAAATCGCACCTACTAGGTGCGATTCCCTTAAAGAAGGATTTTCACATATTACAGATTTCGCACCTCCCTCTACATTTTCTGCAATGGAGAAGCACTTTTCCAATTTTCCGCTGGAGAAGCACTTTTCCAATTTTCCGCAATAGTGCTCGTAGATGGTCGAAGCGGGAAATCCAGAATCAGCATCTTCTGCCTTATGTTCAATTTTAAATTCAAGTTCAGAAAAATGATGTTTCCA
>MU223614.1:4853582-4875919 GCA_018584345.1 Thuja plicata | reverse complement strand
TGTAAGTTGAAAACTGCCATTGAGGATGATGTTTTTAATGATGGTTTAGAGAAGAGAATTCTGTATTTGACAAAGTTGCAGGAGGAAAGGGAAGATATGGTTGACAGGATCACTGAACATCAGAACTAAGTCAAGAAGCTATTTGATAAGAAAGCAAGGCAAAGAAAATTCATGGAAGGTGATATGGTGCTACTGTGGGATAAGAGACGTGAACCTAAAGGAATGCATTCTAAGTTTCAATCCTTGTGGAAAGGTCCATTCTAGATTATGCAGGTGAATCAGAATAATTCTTTCAGACTGGCATATCCTTCCGGAGAGTCCCTGCCATATTCTTACAATGGGCAAGATTTGAAGCTATACCAGATGCATAATTGAAGAGTAGGTAACCCCTACATAGTAGTTAGTTAGGTAGGTGTTCTTTTTGTGTCGTAGTCAGTAGTTGTTTTCTTTTGCTTTGTTTCAAGTTGCCCTACTCTCCTCCGCTCTCCCTGTATGCATTTTCTCATTGTTCTTTTTGGTCTAGACTCCGCAACCCAATGGATAAGGCACTTGCAAAACCAGAGAAGCTGAATTCTTCATGCACTTTGCAGTACATGATCCCCCAGTCGGAGCCAGCTGTTGTTTGACTTTCAGTCACCCTTTTTTTTGGCATTCTTGGAGTCATATGGTTATGTCAAGTCATTCTGGTTAGTCTGAGTCTATTTCTAAGTCTTTCTTAGGTAGGCTATCTTTGTTGGGTTTCCCTGTCATTGCCTTTCCTTCTCTTAGCTGGGCGGGTTGTTATGAGGTCTTTTCATATTTGGGTAGGTTGTAGATCCTAACCCGGCAAAGATTTGTGCTCCAATTGATGTTCTTTCTCAGGTAGAGATTGAAGACTGGTATGGATCGATTCTACAGGTTTCAACGATCCTAATGCAACAAACGACAAGCAATTTGGTTAAGAAATGAGCGAGAACAAGCTTGGCGGAATTTCAGAAATCATCTTCTCCATTGCGAAATTCTCACTAAGAAGGTAATTTTCCGCAAAGGCAGAAAAGAAGAACTTTGCCTTGTGCGGGTTTCACACCTCTCAAGTGATTTTCCGTAAAGGAGAATTTTACACTGTGTGGGTTTCGCACCTCTCAGGTGATTTTCCGTAAAGGAGAATTTTACACTATGCGGGTTTTGCACCTCTCGGGTGATTTTCCGCAAAGAAGAACTTAGCACTTTGCGGGTTTCGCACCTCTTTGGTGATTTTCCGCAAGCTTAGTTATAATAAGGTGGGCCTGATTTATTAAAAAGGAATATTATGCTATTATTTTAAGAGATCAAATAAAGCATGTGCTTTAAGTTAAGTAGCCCGCGCACTTAAAAATGACGTGCAAAAAGACAGGTAGTGACTTCTCCATTACGCAAAAATTGCACCTACTAGGTGCGATTCCCGCAAAGAAGGATTTTCACATATTACGGATTTTGCACCTCCCTCTACATTTTCCGCAATGGAGAAGCACTTTTCCGATTTTCCACTGGAGAAGCACTTTTCCAATTTTCTGCAACAGTGCTCGTAGATGGTCAAAGCAGGAAATCCAGATTCAGCATCTTCTACCTTATGTTCAATTTTAAATTCAAGTTCAGAAAAATGATGTTTCCATTCCATGGCCCAATGGATTTAGCTCGATAATGCTGGTTGAAGATGAAGAGTTTCAGATTCCATAGTGACTGTTCGAGTGCTCAGATTTGAAAAGTATTTTTCTTTGCATTCTGTCTCTTTGTATTCAAAGAAGAGGAAAGGTCATTGGCTCTTAGAAGCCTGATGTATTGTAAAGTCTATAAATTCTATAAAGAATTTAGTATACAAGGTCGGAAAACTTGTTAATGAAGCAGAAGTGATTCTATTTACGAAGGCTTTGTCTCATGTTTGTTGCGCCGTTTTAGTGAATCTTTTGCATTTTGAATAGATAGAACAATTGTATGTGAAGCTGCAGTTTTCTACTAGATTCTATTTCATGTTAGTGGTTGCAGTGAGGGTGATTCCATTTACTTTTCATGTATAATTCTTCTACCATTCATTCAGTAGTTTAGATGCATCTGAATAGAAAGTACAGTTGTACGTGGAACTGTAATTCCTACTTGAATTCCACTTCATGTTAGTAGTTGCAGCATAAGCAATTCCATTTGCTATCTATGTATGATTCTGCTTCTATTCTCCTCAGTAGAATATACATTTTTAGAATAGGTAGATTAGATTTGAATATAGATTAAACCTTATCCTTGCCTGAATTGTTTGTGCCTACAAGAAATTTGGTTAAATCACACAAGAGATGACCTGGTTATCAGTGTAAAGACACATTCATTGAATATCATACGCAATCAGGGAGCTATACCTATCAATTCAGAGGGCAGTGATAGAAGACATACACTGACCCATTTGTTGGTGGACATCCTTTTGTTCTCTCACCGTGGGTGTATAGAGAGTCAAAGATTGAAAATCTTAAGAGAGGACAAACTGTTAACCAACATTCTTGGAGGACCACATAGATCTGTATGCACTCAATCCAACTTCCCTTTTGTTGAGTGATATTTTCTTTTAAAACTACTTCTATTTTGCTTCCCCATTACACATTCTCTACACATGGTGTTAGATGGTTTCATAATCTTTGGTAGGTCTCTAACTGCATTATTCATACTTGCCTTCACAATATTATCAAAGTTAACATGAAAAATATTTTATGCCATAACCAACTGTCATCTACCTTCACAAAAAAAAAAAATCCTCAGATGTATTTAATTCAAATATATTACCTTTGGATTTAGTACCAGATGCGATCAAGTCTCCTAACTTACTTTTGATAGAACATTTCTCATCAATGAATTTCAATTAATAACCTTTGTCCACTAGTTTTCCAACACTCAAAAAATTATGTTTAAGTCCATCAACAAGTAATACATCGTCAGTATTGGTCTTTCCATCCAAATATATAGATCCAACTCCAATGATAAGCTTAGGAGTATTTTCACCAAATCTCACAACACCACCATCATACTTATTTAGTTTAACAAACTTATTTTTATCTCCAATCATATAGTGTGAACAACCACTGTCTATGACACATTCAGATTTCCTTTCAACATGAGATAATAAGGGTCTTTCTTCATGTATAGGTTTATCATCCTTGATAGAAATAAATCCAATCTCATCATAATCAATAGCATCATCATCAGAAACACCTTCACTAGCATAATAAAATTCCTTATCCTTTGAATACTTAGGTTTATAAAACTTGGATTTATGCTTTGGAACCCTTGTAGGACATCTATATGAAAAATGACCTATCTTATTACACGAAAAACATTTCAGAGGTAACTTTCCTTCAAACTTACCCTTACCTCTCTTTTCTCTTCTAGCAATCAGGGCCACAATTTCATCTAACTTTATTTCTTCTTCTTGTATCTATTCCCATTCATCAACATATTCACCAAGCTCATTTCTCAAGTCACTATTGTTGGTGCTCGCAATTCCTTAAAGTATTTTTATTTTTATGCACAATCGCCTTGAATTTTCTCTCAACTTTAGGTAGTAAATCTCCCAGCCTTGCGGCCATAATGTTATTTAGTTTTCCAATCAACATCTCTCTGTTGAAATTCATTGTCAAAGGTATTACCTCTTCTATAGCTTGCACTTTGGTTTTTTATACAAGTGTCAGGGATCTAATAATTTTTGCAATCACTTCTTCCTCATTGTAAGTGCCTCCAGAGTTCTTGATGCCAATAAAAAATTTAGTAACAATCTGTGCATATGCTCTAATATTATTATCATCTCTCATTTTCAACATTTCCATCTTTGTCTTCCAGTTCTGCAACTTTGCCTGCTTTGTAAACTTGTCTCCTTCATACAGTGCTTCCAATCTTGTCCAAATTTCATGTGCAAAATCTAAATCTTTTACCTCTGTGAATTCACCTTCAGAAAGTGCACTAATCAATGCTTCTCTTGCGACCATGTTGTATGATAATATCATCTTTTCTTCATCAGTAGCCTTATCTAGTTCATCCCCAGGATTCATCTATATATTATTCTTTATTATCACCCAATAGTTAATTCCCAAGTATAGAAAATGTGTTCTCATCTTGTTCTTCCAACTATCAAAGTTTTCACTATCAAACTTTGGACTATCCTTCCTATAGAATTCGGTCTTCGAGATCACCTCAAGCTATTAAATTTTCTCTCTAAGGACCAGTAGTTCTGATACCAATTTTTAGTAATAACAATCCACCAACACAACTGAGACGGGGGGGAGTGAATCATTTGTGAGAGATTATTAAACATTAAGCTTTATAAAGAAAACTTTAATCCAAATGATAACATAGTAAATGCCAACACAATAACACAATCCTTTGTTATCGAGGAAACCCTATTAAATGTAAAACTCCAGTGGGAATTAGCACCCATAAATAATGTACTGAGAGTATAGTATCCCTGTTAAAATATTTATTCCTGTTAGGAGCCTATTGATGCATTACAGTACACAGTCCCTATTAAAGGACAAACCCTGTTAAGAGTCAAGAGTAACAATGGGCTCACTGCCCAAGCACATTGCCTAAAGAAGGTTAAATCCACCCTCAGGACTTACAGTATGAAATACAAGTGTATATAGGAAATACACAATCTAGTGAACTTTCTGATAGCAACTGTCTTTGCTTGGTCAGTTCCAATGAATTACTATAATCACATCCTCTGCTCTACATCCAATAGAAAAACAAGCTCGCAGCTTCCACACTTTGTTGTCTCTATCTCAATCACATCATACATCTACTTTTCAAAAGAAAAGATCTCTCATATAACCCCATTACAATAATTGATTAGGTCAGCTAATTATGATTTCCCAATATACAAATAATTACTTAACCTCTTGCTAAGATACACACGCTACCTATAAAAATTAAACATCAATTAAAATTCATCAAATATAATCCAAGATCCGTAATCCATGCTTGCAATCCATAATACACACTACATCTCTAAAGTTGGCCCCAAATAGGTCTCCTCCAGAACACACGCCACATATGATATCACCAACAATCATACGAATTTCAAAACATAAAAAAACATTCCTTGTCATGTCGTCTACCATTCCTTAAGCTCGCATAGCTTGAATCCACATCACTCATAAGTTATACTCAAAACACAGAGACTAACTCTGTCAAAGATCATTGTCACTGTCCAGTACCCACTCTTCACTAAAACATTTGTAACTCATCTAATAGAAAATATTTAGCCATGAAACCTTAGAAATAAGATCACACCATTTCCCTATACACATCACCATCTTCGCTCATTCTGAATCAACCATACAGTACCCGTACACTTCTGTCATCCATCAAGCAATAGTAACAACCAGTCTGTTTTGCCTCCATAGAAATATTTGTTGACATTAGTGACAAAACATGAATTCCAAAAACATCATCATAAACCAATTCCAACATAGTCTTGATATGGAGAATTAAGTTGGTTATGTTTGATTAGACTCAAACTGGGTAACGGCTAAAAAAATCAGTGACAAACAGTAAGTGATTTGATTGTTATCTCAAATTGGTAAAGTATTTGATGGAGCAGTCTATTATAAACAATGTCAAGGTACTATGTGTGCAACCATGACTCATAATGTTAACCAGTGCAACTATTTTAATTGACTGGAAGCGGTGTTAATATAATGAACAGGTAAACAAGACAGAGTTCTTGAACATGCTATGAAAATTTATAGATCGGTAAAGGAATTTGATGTGGAAAAAGGACCAGTGATGATTTTCATAACGTAGAAATTTAGTTCTATGATTTGTGGGACTCACTTGAGATCACATTGATCAAGGTATGCATTTGAGGAGGATTCTTCAAGAAGTTTCTTTTGGTCAAACAATTTTTTGAAAAAGGCTCAACTACCAAGGTAAAATCTATGAGCAAGCCGACGCAGTCAAAGGAAATTTTTTTATGAGTTTCTAAATAAATTTTTATCTTACCTAAGATGATCTGGATTTTTCATATCTCAAATCTAGGGTTTATTTCAAGTCGATGGAAGTAAATCTATATATTGAAAAGTTGAAGAATTTATTTGTTGATTGTGAATTACAGAAGGATTTGGTGACAAAGCAAGTGAAGGAATCAAGTGCGATCAAGCCAAGTAAGAGTATACAATATGATGATGTATTTCAGAGCTTAAAAGGATATGATTAATTTAGAGGTAGTGTAGTTTTTACATATCATTTTATATGTTTCTTTCTAATCATTGTAATAGTGAAATCCCCTAACAGGGTAGATCCTAACAGATCTTTATTATAAATCCTCTAACAAGGTGACACATTAGCTTGTGGTTTAAATTCCTCTAACAAGGCTTCTCCTAATAGGGAAAAGATCCTAACAGGTCTTAGGAAAACCCCTTAACCAAGTAACACCTAATAGTATTTTGTAAACCTTTAATAGGGTAAGCTCCTGATAGGGCATATTCCAGAAGAGTATAGATTTTGTAGGTATCATCTCACACCGTGTTTTTTTCACAGCTGGGTTTCCATGAGATAAATATGGTGTTTACATTTTGTGAATGATTACTTATAGTTGTATGCATTGAAAGTTTACTTATGTTAGATGATATTGAAATTTTTGGTACAAAGAGTTTAAAGAAGTTAAATTAGGTGAATTTGTGTGGATTACGTATTCACCCCTTCCCTCTCACTAGTCATACCTATATTAAATATTGGTTTCAGAGATTTGGTCCCCTGATTGTGAAGGCTTAACAACTTAGGGAAAATATCTTAAGATGTATAAGAAGGAAGTACCTAAGTTCTCTAAAGAAAACTTCTCTACATGGGTAAGTAAGATGAAGATGAATCTATTTGGTATTGAATATCAAGCATTGAATCATCTTACAACCAAGTATGCTCAACCTTCTAGCACCCTAACTCCTGATGAAATAAAAAGAAAGTTTGAACATAACTCTGTAATGATAGAAATTGCAAGTTCTCTGGGTGATGTTGAGTTTGTAGATATCAAAGAAATGGATAATGCTAAAGATATGTGGGATAAGATGGAAACAATCCATGATGGTGATGCTCATGTTTAGAATGCTAAGGTAGACAGTCGTAGAGGAAATTATGACGAAATGAGAGTGAAGGAAGGAGAAAATATTGGTCAATACAAAAAAGATGAAAGGAAGTTATCTCTACTATCAAAGGAGCTAGTGGTCAACTTGATGAAGATGTTATTGTAAGTAAAATCTTGAGAATCCTTTTTCCACATTATTCTATTAGAGTCTCTACTATACAAGAACTAAGATCTATCAGTCCTTCAAATGTGACTCTAGATTATTTGGTTGGAAAGCTTATTGCTTTTGAGTTAAGTAAATTTGATAACAATATTCATAGAATAGAATCAGCTTTCAAAGCTTCCCTAACCATTAGTTCATCAAAGAAAGGAAAATAAGTCTCTAACAATTCTGAAAGGAATCATGGCTATGATTATATCTTATATGAGGAAAGAGAAAAAGAAGAGTTGGAATCACTTCTAGAAAGGAGATTACCTAGAGGAAAAGGAAAGTACCAAGGTAAACTTCCCTTAAAATGCTTTTCATGTAATAAAATTTATCATATTGCATCTAGGTTTCCTTACAATGATAGGAAGGATAAGTTCAATAAATTCAGGAACTTCAAAGACAAGAGCAAGAAATCATATTACCTAGAAGAAGATCAAGTGACTAATGAAGAATTAGATGGAAGAGATGATGAGGAAGAAATAGTCTTTTTTGCAGTCAAAGAAGATCCCTCAACTGGTGTAGATGGAGATAGTGAGGAGAAAGAATAAATTTCAAGCATGAATTACAGTGGTGATTGGATAATAGACAGTGGGTGTACACATCACATGATCGGTGACCAAAGAAAATTTATTTCAATGGAAGAATGTGATGGTGGTGCAGTCATATTTGGTAATGGTTCACCATGTGTGGTAAGAGGTGAGGGTTCAATAGAATTTAATGATACCACTAATCATGATAATATTTATTGGGCTGACAGATTAAAGTATACCTTGTTAAGTGTTGCTCAGTTGAATAACAAAGGTTTTAGATTGGAATTCAATAATGATGTGTGCAAGATATAGGAACATCTAGAGATTGGATTTCTACTGGTAAATAGACTAGAGGTGACCTATTCTGATTGAAATCTACTAATAAACATTTCTTGTTTAATAAAGTTGAAGAAAATTGACTATGGCATAAATTATTTTCTCATGTTAATTTTGATAATCTAGTAAAGGTCAGTAAGAATAAATGTGTTAGAAGTTTTCCTACTTTAGCTAAGCCTGAAAATGTTATATGTAAGGATTGTCTGTTGGGAAAGCTAGCTAGGTCTAGCTTTAATAATAAAGTTTATCCATATCAGAGCATTCTTGACCTTGTGCAAACTGACTTGTGTGGACCGATGATAACAAAGAGATACTATGGAGATAAGTACTTTATCTTGTTTGTTGATGATTACTCAAGAATGATGTATGTTATGTTTTTAAAGGATAAATATGATGTGTTTCACATGTTTAAGGTGTATAAAGAAAGAGTTGAAAAAGAAACAGGTAAATCACTCAAGTGTCTTAGATCTGATAGAGGAGGTGAGTTTACTTCACATGAGTTCACTACATTCTGTGAAGAACATGGAATCAAGAGACAAATGTCAGCATAGAGAACACCTCAACAAAATGGAATTGCAGAGAGAAGGAACAAATCTATAATTGATTATGCAAGAACACTTTTGATACAAAAGGAAGTGGTTCAAACCTTTTGGAGAGAAGTTGCAAGTACTGATTTTTATACTTTGAACCGGGTACAACTTAAGAAAGGTACAAACAAAACACCCTATGAGATATGGTATGGTCGTACTCCTAGTGTTAATTACTTCAATTTTTTTGGAAGAAAATTTTACATAAAGAAGGATGATAAAAATGATAAATTTGATTCTAAGAGTGATGAAGGAATATCTCTTGGCTATTCTACTAGAATCAAAGCTAATAAGTATTTGATCAAGCATACTAACAAGATGATTGAAAGTGAAAATGCTAGAGTTAATCAATTTTATGAAAATAATGAGGAAGATAGCAAGAAGACACTGAAAGACTATGACAAGATTTTTTATGTTCAACCAGTGGAACCAGAGATAGTACCACAGGTGACTGAAGTGATGAATGAAGCACAACCGGTGAATAATTATGAATGTAACCAAAGGATAGAACCAGTACTCCCAAGGTATGTGAAACTTAATAATATACAAGATCATATTATTGGAGATAAAAATTATGGAGTGATGACAAGGAGCAAGGTAAGAGAAAGCACTTGTCTGATATCTGAATTAGAACCTAAAATTGTCAAAGATACTTTGTACAATGATTATTGGGTTATGGCTATGAAAGAAGAATTATAAAAAATAGAAAAGAATAACACTTGGACTTTAGTACCCAGACCTACTGACAAGAATGTTATAGGTACTAAATGGATTTTTAGTAATAAGCTGAATAAGAAAGGAGAAGTGATAAGAAATAAGGCAAGGCTAGTTTGCAAAGGGTATGCACAAGGAGAAGGACTAGAGTACGGTGAGACTTTTGAACCTATTGATATAATTGAAGGTGTAAGGATATTGTTAGCATATGCTGCTTATAAATGAATTAAGGTATATCAAATGGATGTAAACTCTTCTTTTATGAATGGTGTGTTAGAAGAGGAAGTATACATTAAACAACCTAAAGGATTTTCCACTAAGAAAGGTAAAGACATGGTATGTAAATTGCATAAAGCATTGCATGGATTGAAGTAAGCTCCAAGAGCATGGTATGAAAGGTTGCTTGCATATCTTATTTAGATTGGTTTTACAAGAACTAGTGACAATAGCAATGTATATCTAAAATCTAAAAGTGAAGAAATAATATTGATTGCTGAAAATTTTGTTGATGACATAATATTTAGTGGAAATGAAGGATTGAGCATGTCAAAAAGAGGAAGGAATTTTAAATATCTATGATAGGAGAAATCAAATTCTTGATCGGACTTCAAGTACAATAGATAAAGAAAGGGGTATACATAAGTCAATCAAAATATGTAATGGAGACTCTAAAATTTTTTGGCATGGAAGACTCAAAACTAGTGGGAACACCTATGGTCATAGGCTGCAAGTTATCTAAGAAAGATTAATCAAAAGAGGTAAATAAAACTTTATATAGATCAATGATTAGTAAACTAGAGTATGTTGTGCACAGTAGACCGAATATTGTACATGTTGTTGGTATTTTTTCAAGGTTTTCAAAAAACCCTAAGGACTCACATTTGGATGCAGTAAAGGTGATCTTCAGATATCTCAAAGGAACTTAAGATTATGGCTTATGGTATGGTAAGGATGGAAATTTTTCATTGAATGTGTTTAGTGATGTAGATTGGGCAAGAAATGTTGATGATAGGAAGAGCTCAAGTGGTGGAGCATTCTTTCTTGGTGAAAGATTAGTCTCCTGGACTTGTAAGAAGCATAATTGTATTTCTCAATCTACTACAGAGGTAGAGTATGTTGCTGCTACTCTTAATTGTCACCAAGCAGTATGGATAAAATTTTTATTGGTACTAAATGGATTTTTAGAAACAAACTGAATGAACATGGAGAAGTTATCAGAAATAAAGCTAGATTGGTTTGCAAAGGTTATGCACAAGAAGAAGGAATTGACTCTAGAGAGACTTTTGCACCTATTGCTAGACTGGAAGGAGTTAGAATAATTCTAGCATATGATTCTTACAAAGGATTCAAGGTATATCAGATGGATGTTAAATATACATTTCTTAATGGGATACTTGAAGAAGAAGTATACATTGAGCAACCTGAAGGATTTATTGAGAACACAAACAAGAACAAGGTATGTAAGTTACATAAAGCTTTATATGTTTTGAAACAAGCACCCCGAGCATGGTATGAGAGATTGCACTCTTATCTGATCAAAATAAGATTTCAAAGAACAAATGATAAGAGTAATGTTTACTTGAAATGTGATAGTGATAATAAAGTTTTGATTGCTGAAATTTTTGTTGATGATATTATTTTTGGAGGTAATGACACTTTATGTAAAGGATTTTCTGATAAATGAGAAAAGAGTTTGAGATGTCAATGATTGGAGAGATTAAGTTATTTCTAGGTCTATAGATACAATAAGTTACTGGAGGAATCTATATTACACAAGTATATCAAAGAGATTTTTACAACTTTTGGTATGAAAGATTCCAAGCCTAGTGGAACACCCATGGTTACTAGATGTAAATTATCTAAAGAGGATGAAACAGAAGAGGTGGATAATAATCTTTATAGATCCATGATTGGCAAATTGTAGTATGTTGTTCACAATAGACCTGCTATAGCACACGTTGTTGGAATTGTTGCAAGATTTTCTTCTAATCTGAAGGAAACACATATGTCTATAGTAAAAAGAATTTTGAGATACCTGAAAGGCATAGAAGATTTTGGTTTATTGTACAGAAAATGAGGTACTTTTGATCTGCAAGTATAAAATGATGTAGATTGAGCTGGAAATGTTGATGACAGAAAAAGTACTAGTGTAGGCACATTCTCTCTATGTGAAAGATTGGTTACATGGTTGAGAAAGAAACAAAGTTGTATTTCATAGTCTACTGTCGAGGCTAAATATGTTGTTGATGCGAAGAATTGTGCGAACATAGTATGGATTAAAAAATTACTTGAAGGTATAAAAGAAGAGATCATAGATCGGGTTACTATTTTTTGTGATAATACAAGTGCCATCAATATATCAAAGAACCTGGTTATGCATTCAAAGACCAAGCACATTTCTATCAAGTATCACTACTTGAGACAACAAGTTCAAGAGAAGAATCTGAAATTGGAATATGTGAATTCAAAGGAACAACTGGCTGATATCTTTACAAAGCCACTACCTAAAGATGCTTTTGAGTATTTCAGAGGTAAATTAGGGGTTCTTCCCCTATCCAAAGTTCACTAAAGAGCATGAGGTATGCTACATCAATTCTATATTTTATTTTGAATATCTATTTCATAATTGATGTTAGTATGACACACTTTAGGCGGTTCCTGAAGTTGTGAGAAGATTTTTGAATGTAATGATTTATGAGTACATGTCAAGTATAATCCACTACTGGAACAAGTTTTCAGGAGTATGACTTTTTGGCATTGTTGTCAAAGAGGGAGAAGAATTAACTGATGACAATTTTCCTAAAACAAAGACAAAGAAGAATGAATTGCTAATATTTACTCATTAAGGAGATTCAGAATGTATGTTATAGAAACACAAGATTTATCCAAGAGGGAGATTTAGAACAGAAATATCAAAGTGGAAATAGAAATATCAACTCAGTGGGAGTACAATTATGTATTTGAGAGCTGCCATCATCAATTGTTATAACACTGTTATAGTGGTTGCCATCAATGCCAAAGAGGGAGATTGTTGATTAATTGATGAATATCTTATGGAGATGATGAAGACCAAGTGATATTGAGTATCATGATTGTAGAAATAGTTAGATCAATTATTGTTTTGTCATTGATGTCAAGCAATCGATTAATTGATTTTTATTATGTTACCATATCTTAAGAGGAGAAATTAAATGGGTGAAAAATACAGATCAGACAATGATGAAATAATGAGGATATAGTTGTTCTCTACTATATATTTGATGTTATCAAATTAGTAAATTTGATTGATCAAGTCGGGAACTGCAATGAATTAAGTTATGACTGAAAGAGTTACTTTACCGAGCTAGACTGAGCCAGTCGGTAGAATTTTATGTGAGTTATTTATATTTATCGAGCATCGAGCACCAAAGATGAGTCAGACACCGAGTAGTGAATGAAGTTAGTTACTGAGTTGCAAAGAAATTTTTATCAAGTACAATATACTGATATTAAATGATGATAAAATTGAATTTAAAGTGAAGCGATAATGAACAGGATGAGGAAATAAATTAAATGAAGTTTTTTAGAAGATCTATGAACATGAAAATTCAATTAGAATATCTAAGGAAAAGATCAAGCAGTTAAACAAAATTATGAGAGTTCCAAGAAAAGTACAAGTTCTGAGGTAAAAGTGTGATGGTTTACCGAGTTGTGAAATATGAAAAAGATGATCGAATGATTGAGCGCAAATGAAGGAAAATAAAATTAAGGAGATTAAGAGGCAAAAGTATGTCTATATAAGGAATGATTATTACATAGAGTGTAATGGTACCAATGAATTAAAATAGAGAAGAATAAAAAGTTGAAGAACAACATTTACTGCTCAGAACAGAGAAAGAGAGATAGAAGAATCTACAGTCTAAGAAAGAGATAAATGGAGTATGTGATGCCAGTATTCAATTTAGCATAAAGGCTATGATACAAGAAAGGGTAGTTACTATATTCATAGATCAAAGTTTAATGTTGCTTATTAATATTTGTAATAGATAAATCTCTTAAATGAGTGGATTTAATAGTGCTATTTGTAAAACCTAGACTTAGGTGACATTCCAAAAGAGTGTTTTAAGACCTCTAACCAAGCCACTCCTAACAGGGTGAAGATCTTAACATATCTGAGGTAAATCCCCCAACAAGGTCACATTTAGAAAATGTGTTTGTAATCTTTAACATGATAAGTTCTTAACCGAGCGTACTTCAGAAGGGTACATTTTTATTGTGGGTTACAATTCCCACAGAGGTTTTTCCCAAATTGGGTTTCCTCATTATATCATGTGTCAATGAGTTAAATCTAATGTCTACTGAGTTAATCTGATGTTTCTAAGTTTGAATGATTGATTTACATATATGAGATGTATTGGTGCTTATGTTATTGAGTTATTTGGTGAATTGGTTATTTATTGTATTTAGTATTACCGAGTAAATCAATGAGTTTAGTTTTAAGTGTGTAAGTTTTGATTTGTTTGATTCACCCCCTCCCCTCTCAGTGGGACCAACAATTATAACCATATTTGGAGTACCTGACTCCATCATTTTAGATGATGCCCTTGCATTTGTAGGTTTTAGGGTGAGTGATTGGGCTTTAAGGAATGGTATTTACCTGAACAATTCCTCTAACGATTATCCTCAGGGTAATGGTTTGGTTGAGTATAAAAATAATAATTTAATCAAGATCATAAAGAGGAATCTGCAAGAAAATCAGATGGATTGGCACACTAAGCTAAGATATTCCTTGTGGGAAGACAAGAAAATCACTAATATTTCTATTGGTAATTATCTTTATGTGTTGGTGTATGGAAAGGAAGAAAGATTTCTTATTTCTACAGAGCTACCTACACTTGATCTTTATAATTATCTAATGATGTTAGAATAAATTGATCATATGGCAATAAGGTATGCTCAACTTATGGATTTGGAAGAAACAAGGGATAAGGTGATGAAGACAATTGGGTATCATCAACTCCAGACTAAGAGGGCTTTTGATAGAAAGGAATCTCCTATAATTTTTAGAGAAGGTGATGTTGTTCTCAAGTGGGATGTACTAAAGAGCGGGCCAGGTCAACACACTAAATTTGATAGCATGTAGAGTGGCCCATTTTTTTATTATTGAAACAAAGGAACACAATGCATTCCAGTTGTCGATAATGGATGGAGAAGTTATACCTATCCAGGTGAATGGGATACACCTCAATAATTTCTTTAAGGTTTGATCTACCCTATGTATATGCTAGGTTTGATTTGTAAATGTTGTACCTACAAGAATCCTGTACACAATCACTCAATAAGACATTATATCAACATGTTAGTATCAAAATTAAATACAATTGAACCAAATAACATGCTAAAAGTGTCCTATTACTTCCTAGCTAGAAGATTTACATGAATTTTGTAAAATTCTCTTAGATTAAGCATGAATTCATAGAAAATAGACAACTTGGGATGGAAGATTCATGAGAAAATGCTTAAAATGCATCTAATATTATTTAATTATGCTCCATTAATTGTTAAATGCATGAAATTAACAATTGAATTGAAGAAAAATGAACTAGATTATGCTATGAATTGAAATTGACATTAGTTAGCTACTTTAATGCACTATTCACCTATGAAATGAGCTTAGAAGGGATACATTTTATATATTTTCCTTAGAGGGAAAAGGGAAATTCAAATTTGAATTTGAATTTAATGGTTGAGACTCACTCATGAGGAAGGGATGAGATTAATCCCTTGAGTGATCCATGTGATTGTTTCTCATTGGTCCATGAGTTGACTTGGAGGCCAAGTGGAGGAATATAAATGATTGAATTAATTAACTCACTTTAATAATATCCTTAGTCATGTGATTTTTGCTTTTGATTTGGTTTAAATGACTAGAATTAATTAATGAATTAATGCCTCTTGGTGAGTAATCTTTGATGTTTGATTTTTGATGAATTATATAATTAAACTGATCTAGTTCAATTACATAATTATTATTAGCCTTAAATTTGATGTCTTGGTTAGGATTTAGGGCACTTCATTTTAGATTGGGGCAAATGATTACATCAGTCTATTTTTAGGTGATTACATTTTCCCCTCTTTGAATTGATGTGCGATCAGCACATTGATTCAAAGAATATCTGATGTTGATCACTATAAATCAAATAGTTTGATATGAATCTTGACGAAACTATTCTTTATTTGAAATTGATTCTGAACTTGATTGAACGAAAAAGTGATTGAAGCTGCTGGAGATCCCTGGTTGCTTGAAGAACTAGATAGATTTCTCTTGATGACAAAAATGATAGAAAGAATAAAGGATCAATTTGATATGAAGCGATGAAATTGATGCCCCAACTTGTCCAAAGTTTGATGATAGATTGAGACCAGAATAATCAATTTGATGTGAAGCGATGAAACTGATTACATGTCTGATTGTTGAGGATAATAACGACTAACCAATTTGATGTGAAGCGATAAAATTGATTATTGTTAGAGATCTTGAAATCTTGATCAAATACTCAGTGTGATGTGAAGTGATGAAATTGATATCTTGTGAGACCTGATTCAGAAAGATTGACTGAACAACTAGTTTGATGTGAAGTGATGAAACTAATTTCTAGCAAAGATTTGAAAAAAATGATCAATTTGATGTGAAGCATTGAAATTGATCATTGCTGAGAATTTGATTGAGATAACTAACTTGATATGGTTTTTGATGAAGTTAATTATCTCATGATGTTCCGATGAAGAGACTACCAATTTGATGTGATGTGATGAAATTGATATCTGTATTGATGTTTAAACTTGAATATTGATAAGAGCGAGTAATTTGATGTGAAGTGATGAAATCACTCATTCCAAGATTGGTTGATTTTCTGATTTAGAACTGTCAAATTTATATGATGTCTAATGAAGATTCCCTCTAGCTATTGGGAATTTGATTTTCTTGATAACTTGATCGATTACAGAGTCGAGTCCGAATTGATAATGCCCTAGTTATTGAAAGGATTTGGTAACATGATCAGTTGATTGAGAATGATTGATTATGCCCCCTTAGAATAAAAAAGGACATGAGATTGCTTGCATTCAAGGTGAAGATGTGAAATAAATTTCTAGATGAGAATGATAATCTTGGAATGGGGATTTTGATTCCAATAGAAATGATAGTGGCGAGAACCGCAAAGAAACTGCTTCTCATTTCAGCAAAATCGGGCTCCAAATGGAAAAAAATTGGGCAAAAAAGGTGCAATTAAGGAGCAATAGATTGGTCAAAAATGTGGAATTAATCACCCCAAAATGTGATTAAATAGGGTAAAAATCCTAATTTACTTTTCATTTTCACTATTCACTACGAGAGATTTTCAAGAACCTAGAGCGAGAAGATGTTGATCCCAGTGGAGACACGTCATTTCAAGCTTGTCAGGCGTCATCAAAAACCTGCCCACTACCCTGTCGTGGTATGTAGTCGATGACCTCTTGTTAATTTCATCATTAATGCTCATTAATTCTCTTTAAATTTGAATTTATAGCCGTTTAGGTAGAAAAGCCATTCAGGGTTGGTAGAAAGTTGTATCCAATCCAAAAGGTCATTTCTAGAGAATCCCCCATCATTTTTGGTAAATGATTCATTATTTCCAGTTGCTCTGTGAAATGTCATTTGCAGTCTATAAAGAATCATTTCCTATCGACCAAGAATATTTTCCAGTGAAATATCATTTGTTATATTTAAAAGATCATTTCTAGAGAATGAAACATTGTCTCCGGTACACAATGTCATTTCTAGGGAATATAGAATCATTTCCTAGAAAAAAAACATCATTTATGGTAGAAGTGACGTCTGCGGTCCCTAAAACATCATTTTCAGGATAGTAGGTTTAAAATTGATCCTTTAGCCTTATATTTTTATTTTTTGATGTTGATGACTATGCCGAACTGTTTAGAATCATTATTTGCCAAGTTTTACCTATTTATGTCCTTTTGTTTCTCCCATATGTCTGATTTGTACCTATTTTTATGTTTATAGATTGATACAGGTACCATGTTCATGTGAGGTCCATATCCTCATGTCTTTTTTATGATTCATACTCTTTTTGCTATAGATAGAAGAGATATTAGCCATTGCAATTTGGGACATCTGCTTGACATGCCAGAGTATCAGATCAACAGGGGATTGTTGATCACTTTGATCGAGAGATGATATTCAGAGCATACTACGTTCCATTTTTCCACTCAAGAGATTATTGTTACTCATAAGGATGTGTGGAGGATTCTCTGTATTCCTATGATGGGAGAGTTTCCATATTATGATTCTACTGGACATCCCTGCATAGATGCGGTTATTCAAGTGTTTTAGGATCCTTTGATTGTGGATAGGCACATTACCTAGGAGTGGATGGAGAGGGAGTGTGCATCCCTACCTTCATTGTTGGCCGAATTAATCAATGGTTTCTTGATACCTGATCAGAGTGCCCAAGGTTTTTCCATTCGATGGTGCAGACTATTAAAGGAATTGATTCAAAATCCATGGAGGATGGATTGGGGTACTTGTCTCCTCACCCACTTTTACCATGATCTACATCAGGTGGTCTATCAGCAAGATATATCGATATCAGTCAGATTAGTTCTATTGTAGATTTGGGCCTGGGAGCACATCCCAGTGACACGACTAGTTATTGTGCGGTCTCAACAGTAAGATGAACCATATGTTTACATGTATGGTGGTTATATTGTGCAACCATGTCTAGGTGATTTGGCTTTCTAGAAATGGGTTTTTGATGATATGATAGTAGTTATTTGGCATCCTTACTTCGATTATGAGGATTAGGGTAATGACGCCTAAGAGATTCATTTTATGTGCACTAAGAGATATCTGATTGGTCACACTCCCTACATCATTTAGAGATTCTTAGTTACCTGTGTGCTGAGACAATTTGGGATGACACAACTGACGCCACCAGGAGTTGTTTCTTATGCATATAATTTTGATGAGGAGTCACATTGGGGACCATGATTGAGATACAATACAACATATCATGAGCATCATTATATAGTACATGTTCAGTGATAGTATGCACCTGATATTATAGATGATGGGATGATTGATACTATTTAGAGTACTTTGTGCAACATCCTTTTCCATGATTGACCTTTGTAGATGAGGTGATACCCGATATGCTAAATCCAAGAGATGATGATGATGATGATGATGATGACAAGGGAAACAAAGCACTTAGGGAACACTCCTATAGATGATCGAGAAGTAGTAGAGATGATAGCAGTGGTAGGGGTGGTAGGGATTAGGGTAGCGGTGGTAGGGATCAAGGAAGAGGTCAAGGTATTAGGATTAGTGGATAGCAGAGACAAGTCAGAGTTAGGTTCACAGGCCCTACATAGCTATCTATGTCACATGTACCTTCTTCCTCATATGGTCCTTCTTCTTCTTAGGTGCCTCTTTTTGTATCTTCGGCTCAGATTCCTAGTGTATCTCAGATGCCATATACAACACATATATTATCTTTGGCACAGATGTCATCTTTGTCGCAAGTCCTCTTTTCATCACAGTTGTGTCCTGTTGCATAGGTACCCACACAATCAAGGGTTAACAACATAATTATGATTGGTATTCATCCTATCATTCAGATAGGTCAACGTACAAGTGTACAACCATAGATGGGTATAAGTCCCATTGGTGTTCAGATAGGTCCTCCTCCTTAGAGAGGTATAGGGATAGGGATTCCTTCATAGCCAAGTATAGGATAGCTGAGAGCCACTGGCGATATAGCCATTATTGCCAAGTTATGCCAGGAGAGATCACAAATGTAGATTGATATGGTTGTACTGTAGGCATGATTGACATATAAAGAGATTAGAGATGGATGTCGCCCTGTAGCATAGTCGGGCATCTTATTATCAGGCAACTTATTTTTCAGCAGTGCTAGATCCTACTACCAGAGTCGCACCTTTTTCACAAGTAGTGGCACATTCACAGGGTGTACCGGCTCTAAGAAGATTTGATTTTCCTCCATCAAGAACTCCTAGGGATGATGCTGGTAGTCAGTCATGATTACCACTGAGCATTGTTTCTCTTGATGATGTATAGACACTTTGTTGATATAACACTATTTTGATAGACTTGTTTGATGTATCCCATAGACATTTTCATATATGATGACATTCTCTTGTTATGATATCTTTGTATCTTTGTCACTGATCTTTTTATATGCATATGATATGAGATGTAGTTCTATGTGGATGCACTATGATATGAGATGTTTATGATTATTCCTGGAGCACTTTGTTTTATTTCTTGACATTGTGAATGCAAACATATGGATGCATTTATTTTTGGATCCTTTTTTATGCATATATGTGATTTTTAGGTTAATGCTATGGATGCACATGTGAATGATTTAATAATATTTAATGAAATGCCAATGAATATGCACTTTACATGATTATGCAAATGATTTTTTTATTTTAGTGATTAAAATACTCAATCATAAGAGAAATTATATCGTGTTGAATGTGATTTATTTTGCCTCCTTAGAATGATGTTATTAAATTCCTTCTTAGTAAACATTCATAAAATGCAACACAACATCCCTAGAATGAAATGCACCTCCTAGCATGCAATGCAACTTCCATTTTTGTCATTCATTTATTGCTTATTTCATCATTGAGCTTTATCTGACCCATTTTGATACAACCAACACTGATATCTAACTGATCATGTTAGTATGAATATCACTTTTCTCAGATACAAGTATGTACAATCTTAAATGATACTCAGGTGACCATGATAATATGAATATGACTTGTGTTAGATGTTTGACTTAGTACAACCATCACCAATAATTGCTTTATCCTAATGATATGAATAATAATAAGTTCACTTTTGATATTGCACTTTGAAACAAGAATCAAGATATGAAAGACCGTGTTGTCGTGAGCATCAATTGTGATCTAAAATTTTGCACTAAGTTCTTTGAGGTATTTATTCTTGAACTATTTTCCATTTTCTGTGATGATTGATGAAGGAATTCTATATTTGCAGATGATATAATTAAGGATAAACATAGAGAAATATTTTCCTATGGTCATTATCATAGGTATGGATTCTACCCATTTTATAAAATATTATGTTGTTGTGATTATGAACTTATGCCCATTTGAAGAGGATGGATATATTTGGCCAATTAAGTCAAAATCCCACTGTTGGAAAGGCCAGTGTGTGATAAAAGGTAGAAAGTGTCATGCTAGAATGTGAATTAGATTGTCATGAATTTGGCACTTCTTGCAAGATTTCAGGAAATGAACAACATATTTCTCCATTGCAGGCCAATAGTATCCTAGTCGTAAGAGTTTCTTAGCTAGAGTAAGGCCATTTGAATGTGACCCACAAATACCTTTGTGGAATTATAGTAAGGCTTCATTTGATTCTTTAAGCTCTAAACATCTTAGTAAGGTACCATCAAAACCTCTCTGATACAAATCATCAGCTATGATCACATGTTTGGAAGCTTGGCGAATAAGATTGTGCTTTTGGTTCTTGGACAAGTCTTGGGAAAAGATGTTATTCTTAAGGTAGTCAAGAATTGGTCCATAGCGAGGAGACTCACAACTCACAAGCTGGCACACTAATTTAGAGTATGGAAAGTCGTAGGAAGGATAGGGTAACTCTTGCACTAGGAATTCATAATGCATTTGATTATCGGACAACTCTATTAGAGATGTTAAGTTAGCCATTTGATCCTCTGCTTGATTTTCTGTACGAGGAATCTGTTCAAAGGTTAAATTGACAAAGTACTTTTTCAAATCATCTACCATGTTCTTGTATGGCACTATTTTATCACCCTTTGTTTGATAATAATTTTTAATCCAATTTATGATTAGCTGAGAATCACCATAGATATGCAATTCTGTGATCTAGCATTCTAAATCCATCTTCAATCCGTTGACCAAAGCTTCATATTTCATGATGTTGCTGGTACATGGAAATAAGATTTTGTATGCCTTTGTTATTATGTAGCCTTGAGGGGAGATGAAAAATATTCTTGCTCCTGATCCACGTTGTGTAAAGGAGCCATCAAAGTACATCTTCCATGTGTGTTCTATAATAATTAGGATGGATTCATCAGGAAATTCCACTATTAAAGTATTGTCTCCTAGTAACGATGCTTTGACTAGCTAGTCTGCAATAATCCATCCTTTAATGGCTTTTATTTCTATGTATTCGATGTCAAACTCACTGAGTATCATTACCCATTTAGCCAATCTTCCTGTTAAGGTTTTTTTGTTGAGAAGGTATTTCAGAGGATCAATTTTGGCCACCAATTTGATTGAATGTGCCATCATATAGTGTCTGAATTTTAGTGATGCAAACACGACTGCAAGACAATATTTCTCTATAGGTGTATAGTTAAGTTCATATTGCACCAGTGTTTTTCTGATATAATATATTGCTCATTCTTTTCCTTTTTCATTTTTTTTGCTAAGAGTTCCCCCAATGAGGTATCAGTTGCTAAAACATATAGTAATAATGGCTTCTTGCAATCAGGGCCATTAGAATTAGTGGATTTTCTAGATATTATTTTATTTTATTGAATGATGTCTCACATGCTTCATCCCATTTATGTGTGATACCTTTGTGCATGAGCTTAGTAAATGGTTTCTCTTTATCATCCATTTGAGAAATGAACCTTTGGATTTATTATAACTTACCTTGTAAGGACCTTGTTTGACTGATGTTTTTTGTTGGAAATAATCAAGACTAGCCAAGTTACTGAGAGGGGAGGGGTGAATCAGTAACTCTTAAAACTTTAAATCATTTCTGCACTTGTATATACTTAACCATTCATTTATCTAATCTACTGCAA
>MU223614.1:4792545-4805398 GCA_018584345.1 Thuja plicata | reverse complement strand
TTGAACTTGACAAGGGCTTTGGAAGAAGATGGATGGAGAGATCACCAAAAGGGCACTTTTTGGCTTGAATCCTTCAATGGCCTCCAATGGATCTCCTTCATGCAAATGGATACTTGAGAATGATGGAAGCTTGCTTCAAATATTTCTTAATTGCTTGCTTGGACTTCACTTCATAAGGATGCTTGATGCTTGATTAGAAGACTTCAATTGCTTGATTGAGGTTATTCATGTTTTTTTATGCTTAGAGAAAATGAGAGAGAAAGGCTCCCTTTTATATGGAATTAGGGCACAATCTTCTAAGGAGGCCTACATAGGATAATTAAATCATCATTTAAGCCTTTACCCCTAGGAGAGGACCTATATTAAATATAATTTAGGAATCAACCAATTCGTAACCCGAAACAGCCGACTCGGAAGTGGGAGAAAACTTTTTGTGAAGAACGACATCCAAAAAACTATGGGATTCTAGGTTTGGGACCCTGGGACAGGGTGGAGGTTGGCCCTATCCTAGGACAGGGTTGAGTTTGACCCTATCCTAGGGCAGGGTCGAGGTTGACCCAGTCCCAGAAGGTCGACCCTGTCCTCAGATCCCAGGATCACAGGTCAGAAACCCAAAATGTAGAATTCAGGTCATAAAATGGAGGTTAGAAAGGCAGGTCAGGGGGGGAAGCCATGTCAAGATCAGGAACCCATTCAGAGGCACTTGTCATGACCCCAAACCACTCACTCGAAAGGCTAAACCAGTCTCCTATGGAAGTGCTTCCATTTTTCGACTATACAAGTTAAAAATTTTAAAAATATATTTGAATAGGGATAATGTCCTTTTATTGGCACACATCAAATTTGCACAAATGACATGCCTTAATTGACAACATATCTAACCACATACAACATTTTTTTGTGCACTTAATTTTTCATAGGTGGAAAAAAAACACATAAAATGTTTAGTTTATTAGATTTCAATTGTTTGTTTTTTAGTTTATATTTATTTTACTATATTTAATTTATATTTTCAGTTTTTAAAAATAAATTATGGTATTTTGTAGAACCAAAATAAAAACTATTATTAGAAAAAATCATTCATAAGAACCAAATGGAAACACTACAATATTAAAAATAATGATTCTAATATTCACAAGTTGTAATATATAACTAATGTACTTAATCTAGATTCTTTGGTGACAGGTGTAGGCGGCTACCATATAAGAGAGAGAAAAATACATGATGTAAAAATAATATGAAATCTGACTGAAGGTCCCCTTGCGTGGACATTAGATGAGTTTGGAATAGACAGTTTGCAAATTTATAGTGAAAATGCTAAAGGCATGAATGATACATGGTATAGATGTGCTGGTAACTATGCAAAATGTGATATCATAAAGAATCCATAAATTCAATCAAATAAACATCTATTTTATGAATAAACTCAAACCTAGGATGGATTCGAATGAGGATTCATGGAGAAGGCATACTAATAAACATTTCTTTTAACTTCAACATATAGGTAATACAAATATAAATTTCAAAAACTATTGCACAATAATGGCTTAGATCTTGCTTGATATGTTTGGTGTGTTGATTTTTGTTTAGCTCGAAAGGTGGGGTGGAGTTTCTTTAAAGAAAATCGAGTTGGATTTTTAGAAAAAATTTATTTTATATTCTTTAAAAGAATATTTTTTAGTTTTTAAGGTTAAGTGAAACCAAGAGTAATTTTATATATGATTTAAAGATCAAGAAAGAAAGGAAAGATTATTTTCTTTCCAAGATAAGTAAAGCAACTGGGCTCTATATATGTAAGATTGTTGTAGCAAATTGGTATTGTATTTTCAAAGAGAAATTTTTCTATTAGGCTGAATATAAGATCCAACATTTGTAGGTTTTTCTTCACACTGGAGTTTCCTGGGTATATCTATGTTATTGTCTTTTTTGAGATTGGATTTTGTTATTATTTTTTTGTTTCTACTATTATTTGAAGTTAATTAACCCAAAGTATTGATTTTTATAAATCAGATAGAGTTTTTGTTCTGTGAATTTATTGTACAATTAATCTATAGCTCAGTTATACTAAATTAACATGCTATCATAGCCCTAAAATTTGAATACAAATCCAAGATTTGTGACGCAAATTTTAGAAAAAAAATCAGATTTTCATCTCCAATTTCTTTTGTGGCTATGGCAACCAGTGTTCGATATGTGGAAAAGCTTGAGGGTGTGTCTAACTTCTTATAGTGGAAGGTTTGAATAACATTTGTTCTCAATGAGAACATGTTGTGGATCTATGCTAGTATAGAAGTGACACAACCAATAAATGATCTTGTTAACATGAAGTCAAGGAGGCCAAAGTTTAGAGGATCATTCTTATGGAGTAAGAGACCATTTAATTCCTCATCTATCAGGGAAAGACACTACCAAGGAGATGTAGGATACACTCACAATACTTTATTAGAGTGACTACCAGATTCATAAGATGATGCTCAAGGAAAAATTTCATAATACCAAGATGTCCAAAGGCAAGAGTGTGACCTATTACTTTTCCAAGATGAAACAAGTGAGAGATGAGTTGGTTGTTGTTGGAGAGATGACTGTTGAAGATGAGTTGGTGCATATAGCCTTGAATGGGTTTTCAAAGCACTAGGAAGTGTTTATCGAGTCTATTATCGAAAGAGATTAACTACTTGATTGAGCGAGGATTTGGGATGATTGTGTTCAAGAGGAAATCCATGAAGGTGGTCATCGAGGAGACCATACGAAGAAGGGTAAAAAAAATAAAAATTCTCCTGTAAGAAAGGGTAAGCAAAAGTCTAATAAAGGGAAAATAGAAGGTTCTTCTTCCGAGAGTGGGAAGAAGAAATATCTAAACAAGATAAAATGTTTTTTCTTCCATCAGATGGGTCACTATGCTAATCAATGTTTAAATAAGAAAAATAAGGACATGTAGAAGAAGCAAGTTGTTGCTATGACCAAGGTGGATGATTTTGCATCACAATTTGAGAATGAGTTTTCACTCATTGCTTCTCTCTCAAGTTTAATTTCCAACAAGGTATGGTATATTGACAGTGGTACTTCTTACCACATGATGAGAGTCAGATAATGTTTCACCAAGTCAAAGGAGAAGAAGTTGGATTTCTATATTGAGCTCGGTGACAATGCCAAGTACCATTCAAATGGTGTTGGCATTGTCAAGTTTAAAAGGGAGTATGGAAAACCCTTGTTGGTGGAGGATGTGTCGTATGTCCTTGGCATGACAAATAATTTAATCTGAGTTTCTAATTTGGAAGGCAAGGGTTACATCGTGACCTTTGAGAGGGGAAAAGTCTATATGTTGGAGATTTGCCTTTGTACAAATAAGTTGATTGTATGTTTTTCATTGATGATAATATATAGTATACAATAGTATACTGTATTCAATTTTTAGTATGGATATGTGGAAGCCTTGCACGGTTGTTTTTATGTTTCAAACATAGTTAATATACCATGTTCATACACGTAGATTCAGATGTTCAGTAGCAGTTGAGTTGTGTTACTCTATTTACCAGCTAAAGTTTCAGAGAATTGTTTTCAGAAAGCCAATAGTAATTTTATTGATTCTTCAATTGTGCCTATCTATGGGATATGCATGTTCAAATTCAAGTTTAGTTATGATTCAAATATAATTAACCTAAGGTTCTAATCATGTTTCATCCGAAGCATGATGTTTGGGTATTTTTGGTGGAGCCAACTATGTGAAGTGATGCGTCTATTCATTTTGAGTTACGCGGTTCTAATTATGTTGTGTGATTAGTTTCGCCAACAAGAGAATCATTGAAGGGATTCCTACAGCTAACGTGATCATATCTTTTGGAGAAGATACATATAGTAGTTCATTTGTTATCACTATGTGTGAATGGCAAGAAAAGAGATAGAAAAAGAACAGAAAAAAATGTTGATTGTTTTGGGACAGTAAAGCCATTTCATTCATTAGTTAAAGATCTATGTGAAGAACCAGAGAGCGTATACAATTCATTGGAACTGATCAAGATAGAAGGTCTACTCAAATAGTTCACTATCAGATATAGTTTATATATGTTTTACTGAAGGTTGCAGCCTTCATCATTTTAGCAGTGTGCTTTTGGACAGTGAGTCCTCACCCCTAATAGGGTTATTTGTAAAAGACTCCTAACAGGGTCCAACCCTTAACCAGGTCAATGTACTTCTTGTATTGTATATATCAACTCCTAACATGGTTGTAAGATCTTCTAATAGGGATTATTATACTCAAGTATAGTTCTTTGTGGGTGCTAATTGCCACTAGGGTTTTTACCTATTTTGGTTTCCCCATAATCAAAATTGTTGTGTTCTATTTTGTGTTATATTAATGTGCATATTCTTAATGATATTCTGTACTTAATTGGAGAAAAAGAATTAAACTAGCTGATAACTGATTCACCCCCCCTCAGTTATCCCTTGGGACTATTCCAACAATTGGTATCAGAGCCAAGTGCCTTGGAGAGAAAGCCTAACAGCTTAAGGTAGATAAAATGGCATACATCAGGAAAGAGAGTCCTAAGTTTGATGGAGAGAATTATCTTGACTGGAAGAAAAAAATGATAACACATCTTCAGTGCATTGGTTTTGAGATCTATGAGGTTGCTACTCATGAAATTATTGTTCCTACCTTGAAAGAAATAGTAGAAGAAGACTCTACTAATAAACAAAAGGAAGTATTCACCCAAAATGTAATTTCCAAAGAAGCCCTGTTAGATTAAGGAAGTACGGTGTTTTTCACCGTACGGTAGTTTTTCACCGTACGGTAGTTTTTCACCGTATGGTGAGACTACAGTACAGTGGAGGTAAGACTACCGTATGATGGCAGTAAGACTATAGTACGGTGGAAAGTGGAAGTAAGACTGCAGTATGGTGGAGGTTAAGAACCGTACGGTGTTGAAGTATGTGTTTGCACCGTACGGTGAAGAGACTGAAAAGAGGAGTTCCCGTATGGCAAGGAGACTCCCGTAAGACGAAGGCTGGAGGTATGGTGGAGTGATGTCGTATGGCCGTAGGGTGTGTCGGGTGTGCCGTAGGTGCTGGGTGCTGGGTACCGTAGGTGCCGGGTAGTATGTGCCAATATGGAGTACGGTGGGCACGAGTACGTGGTGTGAAGCAGAGTTGGTTGACTATTCTGAACTATAACGGTTGACATACCGAACTCCATAATGAATTGCATAGTGTATAAATGTATGCGAGATTCATTGATAGAGGAGGCTAAGTCTATGGTTAACAGTAATGGTTGTATTGCTGTAGAGGCTGCGAGGGCTAAGGCTGTAAGCCTGAAGAACAGTGTCATAGTGGTAGAAGTTGGGTTGATTGTAAAGGCAATCTGAGCCTAAGTCTATTATTTGTATGTAATGTATTGTTTATTGTAATACAAAGGGGTGACACTCTGGTTCTTGGCTGGTGGGTTTTTTCCTGAAAGGGTTTCCCACGTAAACCTCTGTCTCATGTGTTTTATCTTGTTTGTGTCTTTATTTTCTCTTTTCTTATTTTTCCTATGCATCTCAAACGTAGATTTGATCTTTATATAATTTCCCCTGTAAATTGACATTTGGAAGGCGTTTCCGCAAGTAGCTTTCCTAACAAGTGGTATCAAAGCTAGACCCATTACCATTATTCTGTTGGATAGGGTTGGTTGTTTGGGTAGGGTTGGTTGTTGGTGTCAATTTGGTTCCAGTGGGAGTTAGTGAAGTGTTGTTCTTGCAATCGAGATGGCGGGTACATTAGGGAGAATAGAAATTGAAAAGTTTAATGGCACAAACTTTGAGTTGTGGAAACTTAAAGTTGAAGATATGTTGGTAGACCGAGATCTATGGACTGCTGTGTCTAGGAACAAGCCTTCAGGCATGAAGTAGGAAGATTGGGATCTGGCAGATCGAAAGGTGAGAGGAATGATACGATTGATACTAGCAGATAGTGTTCTATTAAATGTCTATGAGGAGAAAACTGCACATTCTTTGTGGAATAAATTGGGAGATATTTATCAGGGAAAATCCTTGGTAAACAAGCTTTTCCTGAGAAAGAAATTGTACTCTCTGAAGATGGAAGAAGGAACCGCTGTGGCTGGTCATTTAAACATGTTCAATATGGTGATTGCACAACTAACATCTGTTGGTGTGTCCATAAGTGAAGAGGAGTGTTGCATGTTGTTGTTGAGTTCTTTGCCTAATTTGTGGGACCATCTTGTGATGGCCACTGGAAGTACGACTACTCAGTTTAAAATGGATGAAGTAGTTTCTGCACTTCTATCGGAGGAGATCTTTTGAGGTGGCTAAGGAGGCTCTTGTTGTTCAAGACCAATCGAAGGACAACGATAAGAAGAAATGCAAAGTGAAGTGCTAGAATTGCGGGCAGACTGGTCATATCCGAAAGGATTGCAAAGAGAAGAAGAAAAAGAAGAAAGTGGAGACTTCTTCTGATTCTGAGTCTTCTGATAGTGACAGAAAAGATGCCAGTGGTGCTGCTTTGGCTAATCGGTCATCTGATGATGACTGGTTGGAATAATTCAATCTTCATGTGGAAGATGGTGGTCACAATGCCATGTGTGACTTGACACTACAATACGGTAGGAGTTATTGGCAGTGACTTATGTTCCATGTATAACTCATCACCACAGTTCAGTGGGAGTTGTTGGTAGTGGCGTAGCAAATGTTTTTCATCAATATTGCAGATGGTGGAAGGTGAAACCCTGATGTGGCAGAAGGGTCTTTTCACATTTGCTAAAATACTGATTGGAGATGTTTATCTTCATGTGACTGAAGATGTTGACATCTTGAGGGCTCAACGGGGTCCTCAGTAAAAGGTGTGGATTCTGTTTTCATGGTAGCCATGTTGAGTAACTCCGTACTTCATTAAGTGGGAGATTGTTAGATTAAGGAAGTACAGTGTTTTTCACCGTACGGTAGTTTTTCACCATACGGTGAGACTGCAGTACGGTGAGACTACAGTACGGTGGAGGTAAGACTACTGTACGATGGCAGTAAGACTGCAGTATGGTGGAGGTTAAGAACCGTACGGTGTTGAAGTATGTGTTTGCACCGTACGACAGAAATTCACCGTACGGTGAAGAGAATGAAAAGAGGAGTTCCCGTACGGCAAGGAGACTCCCATACGATGAAGGCTGGAGGTATGGTGGAGTGATGTCATACGGCTGTAGGGTGTGTCGGGTGTGTCATAGGTGCCGGGTGCTGGGTACCGTAGGTGTCGGGTAGTATGTGTCAATATGGAGTACAGCGGGCACGAGTGCGTGGTGTGAAGCAGAGTTGGTTGACCGTTCTGAACTGTAACGGTTGACATACCAAACTCCATAATGAATTGCATAGTGTATAAATGTATGCGAGATTCATTGATAGAGGAGGCTAAGTCTGTGGTTAATAGTAATGGTTGTATTGTTGTAGAGGCTACGAGGGCTAAGGCTGTAAGCCTGAAGAATAGTGTCATAGTGGTAGAAGTTGGGTTGATTTTAAAGGCAATCTGAGCCTAAGTCTATTATTTGTATGTAATGTATTGTTTACTATAATACGAAGGGGTGACACTCTGGTTCTTGGCTGGTGGGTTTTTTCCCAAAAGGGTTTCCCACGTAAACCTCTGTCTCATGTGTTTTATCTTGTGTGTGTCTTTATTTTCTCTATTCTTATTTTTCCTATGCATCTCAGACGTAGATTTGATCTTTATATAATTTCCCCTATAAATTAACATTTGGAAGGCGTTTCCACAAGTAGCTTTCCTAACAAGCCCTAATCAGTGCCCTATCTGATAGTGAATTTTCTGAGATCAAGAAGGCAAACAAAGCATATTCAATTTGGAAATACTTAGAAGACATGTTTGAAGGTGACATCCAAGCCAAGAATGCACGTAGAAATACATGGAAGAAAATATACAACAATTTAGAGATGCTACCTGAAGAAAACATTAGAGCTTACAATCAAAGGATTAATGAAGCAGTCTCAGGAATCAGGAACAATGGTGGAGAAATCTCAGAGGAAGATATAATGGACAAACTGATGACTACATTGATAGTAGATTATGAAAGAAAGATAAACATCTTGGATGAAACCATGCAATTCTCAAAGGACTTCAAAAGAGGAACCTTGATCAACAAAATATCTACATTTGAGATATCAAGATTGAAGACAAAACCTAAAATGGGAACAGCTTTCAAAGCCTCAGTCCATGGTAAGAAATCCTTGAGAATATCTAGTAATATTGAGAAAGAAGAAGTTGATACAGAACTAGAAGAAATAATTGCCATGATTACTACGAAACAAAGGAAAGGTAAAGGAAAATATGAAGGACAGCTACCATTCAAATGTTTTTCATGCAACAAAGTTGGCCACTTTGCATCCAAGTGTCCTACAAGAGTCAAGAAGTTTAGATCAGATTACAAACCCAAATATACCAAGGAATGCTATCATGCTGAAGATGGTGTGACTGATGATGATTCAGGGGAAAATGAAATTGGATTAGTTGCAATTAAATATATGAAAAAATAATTGAAAATATAGAAATTGAAGATGAAAAGAAAGCACAAGAATTGGCTTTAGTTCACAAGAAGACATCAGAACAGACTGGATCATAGATAGCGGGTGTTCACATCACATGACAGGAGACAAAGATATATTTGTACATCTATATAAGTACAAAGGTGGCATGGTTAGATTTGGAGATAACACTCCCAAACCTATCATAGGCAGAGGATCTATCACCTTAGATGGAAAGAACAAGACAGATGATGTTCTATATGTTGATAGTTTACATCATAACCTACTAAGTGTTGGATAGTTGATTGATAAAGGATATCAGTTAGAATTCAAAAACAAAAGGTGCATTATTAACAACAAAGAAGGAGACATGATTGCATCAGGTTCAAAAACCAAAGGTAATGTTTTTTAGCTTAACTCCAAAGTAAGTTGTTTTGTTGCTAAAGTGGATGACAGTTGGTTATGGCACAAAAGACTTTTTCATATCAATTTCGACAACATAGTAAAGATAAGAAATATAAAGGCAGTAAGAGAGCTTCCTAGTATTGCAAGACTGGTTGATACTATGTGTAGGGAATGTGTGATGGGAAAGCATGTGAGGACCTCATTTAGAAGAAAATAGAACTCTGTAGAGAACAAATTAGATCTAGTGCATACACACTTATGTGGACCTACTCAAACAAGATCATACTATGGTGAAAGGTATTTCATTTTGTTTGTTGATGACTTCTCCAGAATGATGTGGGTTGCGTTCTTGAAAGACAAATCTAAAGCTTTTGAGAAGTTCAAAATATTCAAAGCTAAAGTTGAAAATGAGTCTAGATTAAAGATAAAATGTCTGAGATCTGATAGAGGAGGAGAATTCACCTCTGACAAGTTTCTTGAGTACTGCGAAGAACATGGGATCAAAAGACAAATAAGTGCACCTAGAACCCCTCAACAAAATGGAGTTGTAGAAAGGAGAAATAGGATAATACTTGACACATCATGCACTATCATGATTGAAGGGAAAGTTGCACACACCTATTGGAGAGATGTAGTCAATATAGCATTTTATACTATCAACAGAATTCAACTAAGACCAGGCACAGACAAAACACCTTATGAACTTTGGTTTGGTAATGTACCTACAGTAAAATACTTCAAAATCTTTGGAAGCAAGTGCTACATCAAGAGAGATAATGGTGTTGGTAAATTTGATGCTAGAAGTGATGAAGGTATTTTTCTTGGTTACTTTACTAAGAGAAAAGCTTATAGATGTTTTAATTTAAGGTTGAAGAAAATCATTGAAAGTGCACATGTGAAGATTGATGAGAAGTTCATGATTCAAGAAAGATATTATGAATATGCACCTATGACTGAAGATGAACTTAGACATATCAATAAAGAAACAATTATAGAAGAAATGTTTGACTGTATTGATGTATCATGCAACAACCCTGAAACAAGTCAAGAAGAATCATAGATGAGAGTGTCACACCTAAAATTTCAAAATATATATCAAGATACCATTCAAAAGAAGATATCATTGGAGATCAGAGCAGTAAATTTTTGACAAGATCCAGAGAAAAAGGCTCAACCATTGATGAAGAGGTATGTTTACTTTCACAAATTGAACCCTTAAGTGTTGAAGATGCATGCAATGATTCAAATTGGAAAAATGCAATGCAAGAAGAATTAGATCAAATAATTAAAAATGACACATGGGAATTGGTCCCTAGACCTTGTGACAAGAACGTGATTGGAACTAAGTGGATATTCAAAAACAAAATGAATGAAGATGGTATAGTGATAAGAAATAAAGCAAGATTGGTATGTAAAGGATATGCGCAAAGAGAAGGAATTGACTATTCTGATACATTTTCCCATGTGAGCAAACTGGAAGCTATAAAGTTGTTTTTGGCCTATGCAACATTCAAGAACTTCAAAGTATATCAGATGGATGTCAAGTCAGCTTTCCTGAATGGCGACGTGCAGGAAGAAGTCTACATAGAGAAGCTTGAAGGATTCAAACTTTCAGACAAACCAGACATGGTATGCAGACTAAATAAAGCCCTCTATGGACTTAAACAGTTCCCAAGAGCATGGTATGAGAGACTTGATGGCTACTTAAAAAAGATTGGATTCAAAAAGGGAGCAACAGATTGCAACCTATTCATCAAAGAGACACTTGAAGGATTATTACTTCTTTCTATCTTTGTTGATGATATTATTTTTGGAGGTAATGACAAGCTTAGTGCAGATTTCGCCAAAGAGATGCAGAGTAAATTTGAAATGAGCATGATTGGACCTATAAAATAATTTTTGCGATTAAATGTAAAGCAGACAAATATAGGTATATTCATAAATCAGTCTAAATATGTGAAGGAGATACTGAAGACATTCAAAATGGAAGATTTGAAGCTATTAAACACTCTTATGATAACAGGAAGCAAACTTTCCAAAAATGATGACTCCACAGTAGTTGACAAAACACTTTACAAGTCCATGATTGTAAAACTCATATATCTCACTCAATCTAGACCATATATATCTAATGCAATTGGCATTGTTGGGAGATTTGCAGCTGAACCTAAATAGAATCACCTAATGGAAATAAAAAAGAATATTCAGATATCTAAAGGGAACTATAGACTATGGTTTATGGTATCCTAACTCAGAAAATGTAGAATTTCATGTATACACAGATGTAGATTGGGTAGGTTGTGTCGATGAAAGAAAGAGTACCTCAGGAGGAGTAGTATTTCTTGGAGATAGGTTGGTTACTTGGACAAGCAAGAAGAAGAACTATATTTCTCAGTCAACAACAAAAGCTGAGTATGTAGCAGCCGCATTAAATTATTCATTAATGGTTTGGATCAAACAGATGATTAAAGACTTAGGAATTTGGATTGATTATTCCATTGTCATCCATTGTGACAACACCAGCACCATTAATATGTCAAAAAATCTGGTGATGCACGCAAAGACAAAACACATAGAAATAAAATATCATTTTCTAAGATATAAAGTTGCAGAAAGATAAGTTAAGATAGATTATGTGAGCACCAAAGATTATTTGGAATACATATTCATGAAACCATTGTCAAAAGATACTTTTGAGTATCTCAGGAAGAATCTGGGAGTAATTCCCTTTCTTGAGTCTGATTAGAACTCAAAAAAAATGCATCAATCCTTTATGACTAATGAGTGGTTGACTACTCTACTTCTGAAGTAGTACATGTGCTTATCTGTATTTGGAATCCTTTGCCATTGATGTCAAAGGGGGAGTATATAGTAAGGGGGAGAACATACTCTGGGGGGAGTATATAGTCATAAAAAAATAGTCAAAGGAGATGCAACAGTGAAGAGGAACCTTTGATAAGGATATTGAGAAGATTGTAAAAAGAAAGAAGACACTTTTGGATTGATGGTGTTTTAATCATATGTTTCCATCAATGTCAAAGGGGGAGATTGTTGGAGATTTGCCTTTGTACAAATAAGTTGATTGTATGTTTTTCATTGATGACAACATATAGTATACAATAGTATACTGTATTCACTTTTTAGTATGGATATGTGGAAGCCTTGCGCGGTTGTTTTTATGTTTCAGACATATTTATTATACCATATTCATACACGTAGAGTTAGATGTTTAGTAATAGTTGAGTTATGTTACTCTATTTACCAGCTACAGTTTCAGAGAATTATTTTTAGAAAGAAGACAGTAATTTTATTGATTCTTCAATTGCCCCTATTTGTGGGATATGCGTGTTTAGATTCAAGTTCAGTTATGAGTCAAAGATAATTAACCAAAGGTGCTAATCATGTTTCATCCAAATCATGATGTTTGGGTATTTTTGGTGGAGCCAACTATGTGAAGCGATGCGTCTATTCATTTTGAGTTGCGTGCTTCTAATTATGTTGTATGTTTAGTTTGGCTGACAAGAGAAGCATTAAAGGGATTCCTACAGCTGACGTGATCATATCTTTTGGAGAAGATACATATAGCATTTCATTTGTTATCACTATGTGTTAATGACAAGAAAAGAGATAGAAAAAGAACATAACAGAATGCTGATTGTTTTAGGACAGTAAATCTATTTCATTCATCAGTTAAAGATCTACGTGAAGAAGCAGAGAGTGTATACAATTCATTGGAACTAATAAATATAGTAGGTCTACTCAAATAGTTCATTATCAGATATAGTGTATATATGTTTTACTGAAGGTTGCAGCTGTAGAAACTGATAAAAGATCAGATTCACAGAACCCGAATACACCTGCATGCAAATGACCTAGTACAAAGATGAAGTACGAAAATGAAAAAGCATAACACAGAAGTTGCTCAGAGAGTGAGAGCA
>MU223614.1:4771486-4789372 GCA_018584345.1 Thuja plicata | reverse complement strand
CAGAAGTTGCTCAGAGAGTGAGAGCAAAAAATATTAACTGCATTAATTAAGAGCAAATACATAGTTCGACCTTATAAAGGTGAACGAAACCCTAAAAGGTAAATACTAGGTTGTGCATTATTAATTAGGAATTAATTAATAACGCACCTAAGAGAAGCTTAAGCTAATAGAGTAATAATACTCTAACAGCAGCCTTCATCATTTTAGCAGTGTGCTTTTGGACAGTGAGTCCTCACCCGTAACAGGGTTATTTGTAAAAGAATCCTAACAGGGTCCGACCCTTAACCAGGTCACTATACTTATTACATTGTAAAGATCAACTCCTAATAGGGTTATAAGATCTCCTAACATGGATTATTATACTCAAGTACAGTTCTTTGTGGGTTCTAATTCCCACCGAGGTTTTTACCTATTTTGGTTTCCCCGTAATCAAAATTGTGGTTTTCTATTTTGTGTTATCTTAATGTGTATATGCTTAATGATATTTTGTACTTAATTGGAGAAGAAGAATTAAACTAGTTGATAAATAATTCACTCCCCCCCCTCTTAGTTATCCCTTGGGACTATTCCAACACTATATTCATCCCAAGGATTCCAAAGCTGCAAAAGTGATTGGAGTCATGAATAATATCTTTTTTCGGTTAAAGTTTGAGACAACACATGTATTAGTAAGAATGTTTAGAGGGAAAGGAGAATTGTGACACAAGAGGATGACTCATCTTCACCTTGGAGCACTTAATGTGCTCAAGGAAATAGTGGTAGGGCTTCCTAAGATGAAGATAGAAAAGAATGAGGTTTTCAAGGGTTGTGCTCTTGGTAAATATGCCAATACCAATTTTCCAAGTAGCAATAGTAGATCTAAAGGGATATTGGATTCCGTACACTCATATGTGTATGGGCCTATGTCAACAAGATCCTTGTATGGGTATGAATATTATGTTACTTTCATTGATGATTTCTCAATATTGGCATGGATATATTTTATGAATAATAAAGATGAGGAATTTAGTAGGTTCAAAGAGTTTAAGGCTTTTGTGGAGAACTAGATAGGGAGAGAGATTAAGATACCAAGGTCTGATAATGGAAGCAAGTATACCTCAAATGCCTTCAAATATTTATATAATCAAGAAGGTATCAAGAAAGAGATGATAGTTTTGTACGACCCTCAATAGAATGGGATTGTTGAGATGAAGAACAAGGCTATAGTTGGAGTAGCCAAGGTCATGCTTCATGACTAGGACCTACCTTGATTCTTATGGGAAGAATCTTGCAATACAACCATGTATTTTCATAATAGGATCCCTCACAAAGTGTTGGGAAAATTGACTTCAAAACAGGTGTTCAATGGTAAGAAACCAAATTTGGGGCACATTCACATCTCTAGATTCCTTGTGTATTGTCACATTCCTATGGAGAAAAGAACCAAGTTAGAACCAACTGTAGAGAAGGGTACCCTTTTTAGGTATAGTGAAACTTCTAAGGCTTATAAGGTTTACATTTCTTCTCTCAAGAAAATAGGTGTTTGCATAGATGTGAAGTTCAAGGAGGAGAGGGATCTTCAAAAGTCTAGCAGCTTGATTAATGAGGAGGAGCAATCATCCATGATTGAGGTAGCACAAATTTTCAAAATTCAGTCACACAAGCTGGAGATCCAAGCAAAAAAGACCAACAATATGATTAGGAGGAAAAAGAATTCTTCAGCCTCATATTCCTATTACAGAGAAAAGGAGGAACAAGGTTATTGAGAAAACTTTGAGAGAGGCCCAAGAATATGTTAGTGATCCACACAATTCGGTCAAACAGAGAAAGGATCCCAGACATTATTTTGAGTATGTGGCACTTATGAGTGAATTAATTGAAGTAGATCCTTCCAGCTTTCAAGAGGCATCCAAGCACCAAGTATGGAAGGATTCTATGGTGGAAGAGTATTCTTCCATCATGAAGAATAGCCTATGGGAGGTAGTACCATGACTAGAAGATAAGTCTGTGGTGGGCTCGAGATGGTTGTATAAGATTAAGCATGTTGAAAATGGTAGTGTTGAAAAGTTCAAAGCTCATTTCATGTCTAAGGGGATTTCTCAAAATAAAGGACTCGACTATGATGAGACTTTTTCTCCAGTAGCCAAGTACTTATCCATAAGAGCTATAATTTATGTAGATGCACATATGGGTTGGAAAATTAACTAGATGGATGTTAGAACAACATTTCTCAATGGAGTAATTGAGGAAGAGTTTTACATAGAGAATCCATATGGTTTTGAAGCACATGGCAAGGGATTCTCATGTTTGCAGGTTGAAAAAAGCACTATATTTACTCAGGCAAGCTCCCAGGGTGTGGTATTCATGTATTGACATTTAATTGCAGACCATGGGCTTCATCAAGAGTGAGGTGGATTTGAACCTATACTATGTTCAAGTGATGGGTGAACTTCTCATACTATTATTATATGTTGATGACTTATTTCTCAATGGGTCAGAGGATCTCATAACACACTATAGGAAGGATCTTGCAAGAGATTTTGAGATGAAAGAATTGGGGTTGATGCACTACCTTCTAGGACTAGAGTTGTGGAAAAAAGAGGGAAAGATTTTCCTTGGAAAAGGAAAATACTTAATTGATATCTTGAAGTGATTTAGGGTGGAGACCTGTAAGTCCATGTCCACAATGATGATATGTACCTGATTGAATGTTTGAAGATGTTAAGTTGATCATCAAAATGTAGAAGGATAATGCAAGACATTAAATTAGTTAATGGATTGTATTGTCATTAATGTCAACTTGATATAATCTAATCGGTTAATATCAAAGTGTCAAAGATTCCAGAGAATCAGAGAGATAAATATTATGCTTTATGTAATTTATAAAAGACAAGCATTCACATTTATGACTACAAACACCAACGGTCAGTGGAACCTGATGGATAGAGATCACTGAAAGTCAAGTCACAGTGATGCCTGAGCAAGAAAACCAACGAGAATTACTTATGAGCATAATCACAAGCAAACCTGATGTCCATAAACATAGTGTAAATTGGCAGAGAAGCCCGAGGAGAACTGCAGTGTTGACCGACGCTATCAGAGAGTTAAAACTGAAAATAACTAGAGTTCACAAATGAAAAAATATCTAGCTTGCAGAGCTAAATATATACTTAACTGGTAGTTATCATTGTTTTCATCGACAAGATAAGCCACGGATAAGTAATTGATTTAAAGTTGATTTGTCCAGCTGGCAAGAAGATCTCAGTGAGATAAAATAGGAATTTTTATTTAAATCTAAATTGTGATAATTGTGGATCACGCCAAGATCAAGAAGATCAAGAACCTAACAATGGTGATATTGTATGTGTCTGAATGTTGACCTCTAAATCAGCCACAACACAACATAGTCATTGTTCAATTGTTGAATTGCGAAGATGAACATGAATTGCTCATTCCACAATATCGATTGAATCGACCTGTTGCCTCCTATTTAGTTGGGGTGTTTAATTACTCTCAGAACGAGAGCCAACAACCATAGACCATTGCTAAAATGGAGGATTTGAAAGCTTTTAAAACTAAAATGAAATTTATTCTATATGAGAGATGCAATTGTAATCTAGGAATGAAGATGTAGATTTTAAGCTAAGAAACTTGAAAAAGATAACATAATTAAGCTACTTGATAGTAAACAAACTAAATTGAGATGAAAAATGCCATTAAGCTAAATGAAATTATACTAAATATGCAATAAAAGCTTGGAAATATGAGAGAATTGAGACAATAATTCACTATAGTTTTGGTACTCTAAAATTTTTTCTCTTCAAATCAAGAAAAGAAGGTCCATAATATAGAAAATCCCGAAGAGATGATGAAGAGTTTCTTCAGAAGAAATGGCTGACTCTTCATCTTCATGGAGGAAGGTGAGACAAATATGAAGGAATTATTTAATTAAATAAATGAATTATTGCCACATGGGTGGCTTTTCACTTTGTTTGAATTATTGAATTCAAGTGAGGATAATCCATTGAAATAACCAAATAATATTTAATTCCTTTTGATGTGTATTAGCTAAAGGGGGTGGGATTAATTTAATTTAAGAGCACTTAGGACTTTAGAATTAAATTAATTAATCATAGGGATGTTTAGCTAAAAAATCTTGAAAATTTAGGAATTAAATATAGTGTAATATTTATGCAAATTTAGGTTTTCTGCATTTGAGACTAAGTCAATTAAAGACAATTAGGAAGGATAATTTTCCTAGTACAATAGGACTTTGATGATGAAGAAATGCACCAAAATTGATTAGAATTGTATGGTGCCAATTTTGGGGTGTTACATTTTACCCCTCTTTGAATTTATGTGCGAGCAACATGTTGATTCAAAGAATAGTCTGATGTGACAGATGAAGATTTCGGGAGTCTAGGTTAGGTTGCCAAGACACCGATCAGATCGAGAAGCAGAACCATCTTCAGAACGAAGCATGATTCTCCAAAGTCTAAGTTAGATTGCGAAGACAACAATCCAAATACCAATTGAGAGAAGATTGAAATCGGGGTTAGATTTCCCCAATGTCCACTGATAGCTAATGAAGATTTAGGACTATCTCCAGAATCAAGGTTAGATTGCCCTAGTACAAAGGTTAGCCCTCTGAGATCTGGGTTAGGTTGCCCAGATAACGGTCAAAAAGAGCTTTTGAGAGCCTTCTTCATAATGAAGCATGACTTTCATGAATTAGGGTTAGATTGCCCCAATCCCCAATGGGATTTTAAGAATCATCTCCAAAATGAAGCTTGATCCTTGAGGATCCGAGTTAGATTGTTCAGATACCTAGAAAGATAGATGACAAGATAACAAGATGTGAGGCATCAGGATGCCCCTAGAGATTCAAGATCATAGAATATCCAATTTTGACCATAAGGTATGAAACACTGAATATGCCCCAAGTGATGAGATGCCCCTAGCAATGGTGAATTTTGATTCAGATCAGACTGATTTGAGAATAAAAAGATTTAATGATGTAATCATCTGGGCCCTTCAGGAGCGAAATCAAAAGATGACACAATAGAAAGATGATCGACAGCAAAATATTGCAAATAGAAGTAAGATCAAAGATCTAGAGGAATTCAAAGATAGATCAAGAGAAGGAAGAATCAATTTAGAGCGATCAGGAGGTCCTGTTGACTAGGTTTGACCAAGTTTGACCAAAATTGAGTAGAGTTGACTTTTATTAAAAGATTGTAGAAGCTGAGAAAATGATGACGAGAGATGATCTGACAAGAAAGCGATGTCAGAAAATTGACTGCATAAGCATCGGAGCACGTCGGTCCCAAAATTTTAAAATGCAATTTTGAGCTACTTAGGAGTGTCAGATTTTGATTTTGATCACAGAAATGGATTCAGAACGGTCGATTTAGCCAAGGGTGCAATTTTTGCAGAAAATAGAGCACTTTTGAAAATTAGGTAAAAAGCTTTATAAGGCCCAGAGGGGTCATTTTCAAATCATTATTCACTTTTGACTTTAGAGATGGTGAGGGCCTAGGCTGATATTAATAGCATTCCTATGCATACACATTGATTTGAGTGCTCCTGATGACACAACTGACCACCAGAGTATGACGCACCTGTAAGTAATCAAAAAACCATCTTGCATTTTAAATATTTATCAATTTTTAGATCTTTTAGCATGCTTTTAAAGCTTTTACGTCCAATTAGGTCAAGTCTCGTGCGAGGGAATAGTTTCCTCACACTGGCCAAGGTCGCCCCTCATGCAAGAGATTGGTTTCCTCGCACACGTTAGGGCTTCCTCACACGGGGTCCCTCTACAAGCTCGCGCAAGGTGCACGATGATGTCGTACGAGATTTCATCACCAGTGATGAAATCTCACACGAAGAGAGATCCTGTCTCGTGTGAAATAGAAATCTCGCACAGGAAAAGAGTTTCCTTGCATGGGAACTATTTGCAGTCTAGAAAGTTGTCATCCAGTATGTTGCAGAATCAACCACTTAGAATGCCTCAGAACTGTGTTTAGGATAGATCCATATCTTCATTTGTTGTTATTGCTTTGAAAAATCATCATATTGAGATACTGATCACATGTTGTCATTTTCTTTGTAGGTTGACTTTCCTGATATTGCATTCCAGTCTCACCATCCTATCATAGTTGAGCTTGTGTGGAGACTAACTGACGTTGAGGGTGCCCATCTCGATGGGCTAGGACTATCATATCTACATGATGTACTCGAGATTCAGGTAAATCATAGTCTATTGGGTGCACTTATCGAGCGTTTCCATTTGGAGACGAACACTTTCCATTTGCCTCAGGGGGAGATGACAGTCACCCCTAAGGATATATATAGGATCTTGAGAGTACCATTCCACAGGGCTCATGTGGAGTATGATACCTAGCCGAGGGTAGACAAACTTGCATTGAGAGTGATCTTCCAAGATGATCTAGTGATGGGTCTAGAAATATCTTGGGATGATCTGATGAGAAGGTATGGTGTAGAGCACACATTGGCAGTCATCTTGGTGATGTTCTTAAGTTGCCACCTAGTAGCAGATAGGGGTTAGCATGGACTGGAGTGCGGCTAGGGACTCATGTTGTAGCAGATGTTAGCCAGCCCAGCAGTGAGGTTCAGATGGGGTGAGTGCCTGCTCGCACAGATGTACCATGAGATGCATGAGATTGTGTATTGGAGTGCATGGACCATGGCGGTAGGAGTTGTGGTTCTACAGATCTAGGCCTCGGAGCACCTTCCCGTATGTTGGCCAATTTTCCATGATACTTGACAGCCCCTAGAGCCATACATTTACAGGTATGCAGGTTTGATGACTCAGCCAGTGCTGGGTAAGAAAAATTAGTGGTGGACATAGCTGGATGATATGGAAACAGTTATATGGAGGCCATGGATAGCCACAAAGGTTTGGGATGGCGCACAACATGAGCTACCACATATGTTCTACTCCCGTCCTTTGATCGGGTGCACCATTAGTGTCATTGAGCACTTCCTATTGACATGGGCACTATGGCAGTTTGGGAAACCACAGGACGTCTCCCAGGAGTATTGCATATATGCCCAATTCATTGATGAGATGAAGAAGGGCTGGTAGTGGCAGCTAGACCAGGGCAAGAGTATGATAGATGCACAGGTATCACTAGCTAGGTGGGACTATTTAGTAGGGGTGACGAATGTAGGGATGAAACCTACATACAAAGATCACATTTTGGCTCACCCATTCCTAAGATTCACAGATCCTATTGGCATGGGCCAACTGGTACAGCCACAGCAGGTACCACAACTACCACCATAGGAGGCATAGTAGCCACAACCAGCATAGCCACCACCATATTAGGTACCACTAGAATAGAGAGTACTACGACCGAGGACCTGGTAGAGTCCCTTTCCTCCTAGACATATGGGAGTAGACGCAGGTGTAGGGAGTAGTGGAACTCAGGATAGGTCCACTGGGCAAAGGACAGATGATAGCTCTAAGTAGGGGGAGGATATTGTTATGGCCAATACTATTATGGCCAATCCATAGGCAGGAGGACAGATGGCACAGTTATAATAGGCTCTCAGGAAGATCTGGGAGAGGGTGAGTCAAGTACAGAGGGAGTAGGATGACCACCGTACACAGGTGGTCATCCAAGAGACCCAGGTGGCCGAGAAAGATTGAGAGATCTAGGGACTACAGGAGGCACTAGCCAGAGCATAGGAAGAGGAAACATATGAGGCTACTTAGTCAGCCTATTAATATGTTGCATACATGATCGCAGTTCCTAAGGCAGCGGACCAGGTTCTGCCATTTTTAGAGTATGCTGGGGCACGGGCCACTCTACAGGAACCACCATAGGAACCTCCTTAGCAGTAATCCATGCCACCTCCTCCACCTCTTCCAAGTGGGAGTGGCTAGATGAAACATTTGATATACATATTGTACCACCATTTTGATATACTATGCTCGAGTAGCACCATTTGTACATTTGATCGATTGATATATATGAGCTCAATTTTGGCATCATTGTACTTGTTTATATATTTCTTTAAACTTGTATGTCTTGTGAGATGTTTCCTATATGATTAGATGTATGGATTATAAATGTATGTCATGGACGAATATGCAAATGTTTATGCACATGTTTTATTGATGTATGAATGAATGTAATGCAATGATAGATGTTAGATGGATAAATGCTATGTATGGTTTTATTTATGCTTATAATGGATGCACATGTTTATGGATATGTAAATGCAAATGAATGTATGGAAATGCACTTTTGTGGAAATCAATGTAATGCAATGGTACTATTCATCTCATGTAGGATATCACAATATACGATAGGTACTAACCAAAAGAATATGAATAAAGATTGAGAGCAAGGTCCAGACACTTGTGCAGTCAAGAGGAATCCAGGACAAAAGATGAGAACCTTCAAAGAATGAGAAGACAATGAAGAGAGCACCAAAACTATTACTATGCAAGCTTAAAACGTGAATGCAAGCCTAAGCTAAATGCAACCCTAGGACTTGGTTGTTGGACTCATCGCATAATTATCATCATCGAGTTTTGGAACATAGGAGTCGATACAATCCTTACTGGATCCAATGCAACCATAAGAATATGAATATGAATATGAATTTCATTGGATAAAATGTAAGAAACAAACGTAAGCACCAGGGCACAAAAACCAAGATGACCTGAACATTGTTTCCAGTTTGATATAGTAAGAGTACACAAGTAAACAAAAAGAGCAATAATAGTCAAGGAGATAGTTCCAACCTCCCCTTGGCATACAAATAAACAAGATTGAGGGATGTGAGGCTTTTCCACCTTAATGCAGAAGCTCTTATCACATACACCCTATTTATTTGACGCTGTCAGATCATCGAGACCACACCCACAAGCAGTAGACAAAGAAAATATCAATGAAATTCATGAGAATAGACAACATATAAAGAAAGAGTCAATCATAGCTCAGCATGTTTCAAATTTTACGAATGTGTATGTGTTTAGGGTGTTGAAAAACACCGTTGTGCTTGTGAGTGTATTGTGTTTGATTGCTATCAAGAGATTTTTATGTTGTGATGTCCAATGTGTGTTGAAAAACATAGATGTGTCCAAAGATAGTGTTGAAAAATACTATTTGATTGGGGTGTTGAGAAACACCAGTTTGTGCCAGTAGATAGTTGTCCTTTAGAACTGACAAGGTTACTGACTTGAGTGTAAACCAAATATGCGATCAAAGTGGGGAGCCATGCCCCTAAGTACTGTAACAGATTGATGTCAAATATGCAGATAGTGAGTTGATGTGAGAAATCTCAGTAGTACAACAACATTAGGTAGACGCAGTGAGAGTCACTGGTGACTGACGCAAGAAAGATTCTAAAGTATAAAGATTAGCGTGAGATCTAGGCATTAGTAGGCAGACTCAGTGAGAACCACTTGTGATTGATGTGAAGAGAAGAGAGACTCCAAAAGATAGGACAATGCCCCCTAGACTGGGAAGATGCCCTCGAGTGTGACCATTTTCAATCCATGTGAAGTCGAGCAAAATCTCAAAAATAACTGAGAGCGAATGCATGAGCGAGCAAACTAAAGTAGGAAAGTAGGAGAGAAAATTACAAGAAAGCCAAGGGATGTCATGATAGATAGATCATTTTGGAATAAGAGGTGCCTATTTACCAGGTTTTCACCATCTTGGTAGAAATTCTATTTTTGCTACCATGATGCCTGTTTACCAGATTTTCATCAATGGCACATTTTTCTCTTTTTCTATTTTTTTGTATTTTTTATTTTTTTTATTTTTTTGTATTTTTGATTTTTTGATTTTTGGTATTATCAAGGCACCTATTTATCAAGTTTTCACCAGGACAATAGATACATCAAAGTGCCTATTTTCCAGGTTTTCACTAAGATGATCATTTTTTCAGGACATTTTGCAATTTTTAGGATTTTCTCAGAATAGAGCATGTACATGAGCATTTAGAAGACATCTTAACTATAGAACTTCTTGAGATGAAGAGCATTGATAGGATCTTTGATTTTTTCCCCCTCTGTGGTAGAGAGCTGGTAAGTGCCAGACCCAAATACTGCAGTGATAACATACGGACCAAGCTAGTTTGGTTCAAATTTTCCTTTCTCAACCCGCTACTGTTGATTCTTAGGGTTCTCTCTCAGGACAAGATCACCCATTTGGAATTACCTTGGTCTGACCTTCTTGTTGTATCTTTTAGATATTCTCTTATGATATGCTCAGAGATGATCGAATGCCACTTTATGACATTCATACAGTAGTTCAAGCTCTTGAAGCTGAGATATTCTGATATCATCATCAGTAATGAGGCCCTTCAAAGAGACTCGCAAGGTAGGAATCTCAACCTCAATAGGAAGCACTGCATTTGCATCATAAACTAGAGCAAAGGGCATGGCCCTTGTTGGTGTCTGTATACTGGTGTGGTAAGCCCATAAAGCCAGATTAATCTAGAGATGCCAGTCTCATCCAGATTTGTGTACTGTGTGGTGTAAGATCTTGAGAATAGTCTTATTTGAAGCTTTCGCCTGTCCATTACCCTGGGGATAATAGATAGAAGACCAGTGCTGAATAATTCTGAACTTAGCACATAATTCTTTTAGATCCTTGTTCTTGAATTTCCCCCCATTGTCAGTGATTATTGATGAGGGTACACCATATCTACAGATGATGTAGTTCAGTATAAACATGGCCACAGACTTGCCATCATCTATGATGAGGGGCACTACCTCAACCCATTTGGTAAAATAGTCTATAGCAGTAATGATGTATTTATGTCCCCTTGAAGAAGACGGATGTATCTAACCCACCAAGTCAAAGGCCCACTGCTGAAATGGCCAAAAGCTGATGAAAGGAATGAACTCCTTGGTAGGAGCGTGGATCAGATTTCCATGAAGCTGACACTATTTGCAAGATTTAGCAAATTATCTTGCTTCTTTCTCCATATCCAGCCAATAGTAACTAGCTCTAATAAGTTTTCAAGCTAGTGTCAAGTCGTTTGAGTGAGACCCATAGATGCCTTCATGCACCTCTACTAATGCACGCTTGGACTCATTAGGCTCTAAATACCTAAGGAGGGTACCGTCTAGACCTCGCCTATATAAGTCATTAGCTATGATGACAAACCATGAAGCACTACAAATTAAGTGACATTTCTCATTTCAGGTGTAAGTGTCTAGAATGATCTGGTCACAAAGGTAGGAGTAAATATGGTGGTAGCAGGATGAGTCATGTCCAATGACTGAACAGATCATCTAGGATTCAGGGGAATTATAAGCAGGGTAGCATAACATCTCCACTAGAAATTCATGTCAGAAGTCATTTTTTGGCATTTGTAACATGGAAGCCAGAGTAGCCATGGCATCAACTGCTTTATTTTCTGCCCTTGGAATTTGTTGGAAAGTAATGTGTGCAAAGTATTTCTTGAGATCATCAACCATCTTTTTATAAGGCACCATTTTTTCATCTTTTGTTTGGTAGATATCATTCACTTGATTGATGACCAACTGTGAATCTCCAAAAACCTTTGGCTCATCAACACGTCATTCAATAGAAATTTTTAATCCATTAATCAAGGCTTCATGCTCAACAGTATTATTTGTGCAAGGAAACAACATTTTGTAAGCCTTTGGTAATGAATACCACTGAGGTGTAATGAAAAAGATTCTGGCACCTGACCCTTGCTAGGTGAATGATCCATCAAAGAAAATGGTCCATGCCTAATGTGTGAGAATCGTGATGGACTCATCTAGGAACTCAATCCTTAATGGTTGATAGTCTGCAATAGGTGTCTCAGCCAACTGATCTGCAATTGCTTGCCCTTTGATAGCTTTTCTTTCCACATACTCAATGTCAAATTCAATGAGTATCATGACCCACTTAGCTAATCTACCCATGAGGGCGGCTTTGTTGAGTAAGTAATTTAATGGATCAAATTTTGCAATGACCCTTGTAGTATGAGAAAGCATGTAATGTCATAATTTTTGGGAAGCGAACACTACCACCAAGCAAGCTTTCTCAATGACAGAATAATTCATTTCATAGGAGACCAATGTCCTGCTGATGTAATAGATTTCTCTTTCTTTATTGTTTTGATCTTCTTGGGCCAATAGAGCACCTAGAGATGTTTTTGTAGCTGAGATGTATAATATTAATGAATTCCCATGAATAGGAGGCATTAATATAGGTGCATTAGCTAGATATTGTTTGATTTGTTGAAGACCTTGTTCACATTCTTTATTCCATCCATAGGTCACACCTTTATGCAGAGTCTTCGTAAATGGTTGTGACTTGTCAGCTAGCTATGAGATGAAGCACTAGATAGAATGAATTCAACCTTGAAGACCTCTTATTTGACTGATATTGCAAGGTGGAGGCATTTCCATGATAGCTTGCACCTTTTCAGGATCCACCTCGATACCTTTTGTGAAGATGATATAACCAAGCAATTTTTCAGAAGTTACTCCAAATGCACATTTCTTAGGATTGAGACGTAGTCTAAACTTTTCCATACAATCTAGTATAGGGCCTAGATCAGTAAGATGTACCTTCCTATCTGTGCTTTTAGCAAGGGTTTCATCAACATAATCCTCCATTGTTTTGTGCATCATATCATGAAATATAGTAGTGACTGCTCTTTGATACATGGCTCCATCATTTTTGAGACCAAAAGGCATAACATTCCAGCAGAAAGTGCCCCATTCACAAGTGAAAGTAGTCTTTTCTTGGTCCTCTGGCACAATTTTGATTTGGTTGTAGCTAGAGAAACCGTCCATTAGGGAGTACATTTCATACCCTGCTGTCATATCCACAATCATATCAATGTTGGGTAGTGGGAAATCATCTTTTGGACATGCCTTGTTTAATTCCCTGAAGTATGTATAGACTCTGATAGATTTTTCATGTTTCGACACTAGAACTATGTTGGAGATCCATTCTGCATAGTCAATTTCTCTAATGAACCCAACTTTTAGGAGTTTCTATAATTCTGCCTTGACAAGTAGAGCCACATGTGGATGCATTTTTCTAATTTTTTGCTTGACTGGTTTTACTCCAGGAGCTATTGACAGGCGATGCATGATAAGATCAGGATCTACACCAGGCATGTCAGAGTATGTCCATGCAAAGTTTATCTTTTTCTCTTTGAATAAATCTATGAGTTCTTCTACAGACAATGACTTAGCCACATGAGTAATGTACGAATGTTCTTCTGTACCCAAATTTACTGGCTGAGTTGGCTCAATTAGCACCGATGATCGTTCCTAGAAATGACTTGGAAGAACATCAAGTATCTCATCGTTAGGCACCTTGGAGAGGTTTTCACCTTCAGATACGTCTATTCTTTTTACTTTTTTCAGCTTTGACACTACCACAATGTGGTTTTCACCATCAGAGCGCCTATTCTTTTTCCTTTTGATTTTATGACTAAGATACTTGATATCACTTTCGGTCATGCTAACACTATCTTTGCTAGTGGAGGACGTTACAGGTTCAATAGCATGGAGGTAACAGGCTAGGGGATAGTCATTCTAGAATGTGAGGACTTTGTTGGATGAGGAAGGGGAATTCCAGTCAATTAGCTTGGGATGTTGGAGTGAGAGGAAGTGACGGGTTCAAGTGCATTCATGGTATAATCATTGAAAGCGTGGACTAGTAAGCTGAGACCTAGAGAAATCTCATCCAAAGGTGTATTCGAATCCCTTTGACTCCTAGCTACCATAATAGAAGACACGTTAACATCTATGGCATCAGACTCATTAGACCTTACACTAGACCCTTCACCTATGTTGAGAAGGTTTTTAGATGTATGTGTAGTATCAACATTCATGTCAAAGGATCATTATGAAAGACTATCAAACTCATATTCATGGGAATCTGTGTCTAAAATCTGACTGGGATGTTTGCACCATGAATTTTTGGGAGTTCTTGTGACACTAGCCTGTTCTTGTGAAAATTTCTCTTGAAACAGTGATGGTATGTATCGTTCACCCTAGAAACTGGGGTCTTGTGACACTTTCCATTGTTCATATGTCAGAGGAGTGAATGGAATAGCACCATTGGAGTCACTGCCAGCCTTGGCTGTACTGGCATGTATTATGACATCATCTGTCTCAGAAAATAATGTTGCCAGATCTGGAGGGATAGGATAAGGAAATTAATCCTCATTAGAGCTATCCTCTAAGGTGTCCACTGTAGATGTGCCCTCAGGTTCTGGTTCTGGTCGAGGTTCAGATTCAGATACAAATGTGTTAATCCCTAGATGGAAAGGGATCTTCTTGAAGCCTAAACTAGTTGTGTCTTTTTTTCTTCAACCCGTAGCTTTAATAGGTTCAACTATCCCATTACCATTCATCCCTATTGGACCACTCCCTTTGTATCCAAAGTGTTTCATGATTTTAGGACCTTCACTATTGGGATCTAGTTCACGAGCTAGGGTAGTCTATTTAGATATGTCATTTCCTTTGTAAAGCCAAGCTTTAATATCTCTTTCCTTATCTTCATCTTTTAATGGTTTTGAAGCTCATACAAAGGCACCATCATAAACTATTTTAGGAGTAGTAGAAGATTTGTTGTTCTTAGAAGGTCTCCCATAAGAACGAGGAGACAAAGGTAGAGCTGCTAATGATAGCACAGGTTCTATTTGATACCCCCCATGCCTATGTTTTTGATTTCAAAGTCTATTCCATGTCTCTAAGCTTGGCATCATAGAATTCTGTGAATTCTCTGTTAGCAGGAACAAAACTATCAGCCGACTGTGTAAGCGTATTACAAGAACAACCCATATTAGCAGGAATAGTCACTTCTACACCATGGAATCAAAACTTGATGCACTGATGATACATAGAGGGAATCGCTTGCATTTCATGGATCCACGGTCTTCCCAATAGTATGTTATAAGAAAGAGGAATGTCCAGCACTTGGCAAGTGACATATCTTTCAACAGGTCCAACCCGAATGGGTAGCACAACTAAACTTTTAGACTTTCTTTCCTCTTCATCATAGGCTTTGATAGTAATTTTCTTGTGGGAATCTATGTGATCTTCATCATAGCCTAGCTGAGCGAGAAAGTGAGTAGAGTAGATGTTGAGGCCAACACCATTATCAATAAGGACGCGACGAATGAGCTTTTGGCCAATCATGACCTTTATATGCAAAGGGGCATTATGCGGGTGGCTAACTGAATGGTCATCTTCTTCTGAGAAAGATAGATAATGCGGTGAAATAGAGTGACCCAATATAGATTGAAACTGATCAAGATTAATGTCTTTGGGGATGTTAACCTCTTCAAGGGCTTTATCCAGAATCTGCATGTGAGCAGGTGAGATCTTCAACAGCTCAAAGATGGTTATTTGAGCATTGGTTCTTTGCAGCTGGTCGAGAATTCTATAATTAGCAGTAGGAGGTGTGGGGACCACTTTCATGGTATTTTTGGCAGGGCCAACAACAACTTTATTCGCGGGTTTCTTCGGTGCAGATGTAGTAGCAGGAGGGTTAGGACCCTTGAGAGTGATCTTAGCGCAGGATCTGGTAATGGTGTTTGCGCAATCCTGAGACAATTCAGGTTCAGATGAGTGAGACCTAGGGCCTCTCAAGATAAATAGGGTCTTAGTCTTAGGAGCCTCCCCACTCCCCTTGATAGTAATCACATCATAATACTCAACTGCGATAGGTTCGATCATGTTGATGACATTGTCATTAGTGGTATGCACATAGTTAACCTTGGCATTATTGTTCTTAGTGTTGGAAGACTCACCTTTCTCATGAAGAGGAAAGGGATCTTTAAATGCCTGGTGATCTGAATTCTTATTATGATTATCCACAACAATATCACCATTATCAAGCAGATCTTGGACCTTATGGCGCAACTGAAGACAAGTAGAAGTCTTATGACCCTTTTTTCTGGTGATAGTCACAATATGCGTTGTCATTCCACCAATGGGGTCATGGTTGTGGATCTTATGGATGCTTTTTCAAAGGAGTGAGAACCTGGTTTTGCACCAAAGTCTTGTAAACTACATCAAGCAGTTCTCCCAAGGAAGTGAATTCACGCTTGGGTTGAGGGGCCCAAGGTTTGTTGCTAGAGAATCTGGAAGGTGGCTGAGTGTTTGTTGCAGCCTTTTCAGCAATTTTGATCGCTTGTATACTAGAAGTAAGATTGAAAACTGGTTTTGAAGGAGTCAGGGTCACATTATCAACCACTCCATCATTCACAATGTCCCTATTCTTGTTGAAAAACTTCCCTTTATCTTTGTTGGAAGAGGAGGAACCTTGTTTGTTATCTTTGTACAAAGTCAATTCCCCTTTCTTAACCATAAATGCCTCTATCCTCATAGCTTGCTTAATCATGCTATCAAAATTGAGGGGACCTTGAAGCTGCACCTGATACCCAAAATCAGGAGTGAGATTGTCTAAGATGTCAAGTTTCTCAGATTAGGGTATTTTACAAGGATACTTGGTGCAAAGCTGTCTCCATCTCTGGAGAAATGTCAGGAATGGCTCCCCTTGTCTCTTCTTGAGATTGCAAAGGTCCCTGATGTTGACGGGATGTTGTATGTTGTGAGAATAATGCTAGATAAAGAGATTTGCAATCTCATCAAAAGTCTTAATGCGGGTGGGTAGTCAAGAAACCCACTCCATGGCAGGTCCACCCAGACTTCAAGGAAAGAGACACATTAAATAAGTTTGATCATGAATGAACTCCGTAGATAGGGCCCCAAATTCTCTCAGATGATCCTGAGGATCGGTGGTACCCAGATATTTATCATACTTAGGGAGTTCCACACCCTTGGGAAAAGGTGGCATATGTAGACTCCTATTAAAAGGAAAAGGATAGATACTCTCCATCGTGAATTGTTGTGCAGGTTTGTCCTTATCCTTTACAAGTTGGCTAATTTGGTTTTGCATATCTTGAATCATCTTTTGCAATTTGGTAGTCTCAGTCTCTTCTTCTTTAGTCACAAGTGTTTCCACTTTGAAATCTAGGGGTAGCTTAACTCCTTGGTTTGCCAATTCTAAAAAATATCTCTTTATCTTCTGCAAGGAGAATTTCCATCATCTTGATGAGAGCCTTATTAGATTTTTTAGCATCTATGTCATTTTGAGTTATCGGATCATCATCATTACTGAGGATCTCATAAATGCTTGGGTTCTGACCTTGACTCTGGTCATGTGGAGGAGGGCAATGGTGATGCTGATCACCTTGTTGACCCTGATCATTTTGAGATTGGTCATGAACATTGTTGTATTGACCTTGTAGTAAATCAAAAGGGCTTCCCATGCTGTTGATGTGGGATTGTGCTGTGTGCACAACTTTAATGTGAGTGTGTGTATCGATCTAAGATTTTGTGGCCAATGTAACTTTTGGCGAGTCAAAGGGGTCGATGGATTTGGAAGAATCAATAGATTCACAAGGATTTATAGGACCAAAAGGATTGGTATGATCAAAAGGATCAATAAGATAGCGAGGATTGTCAATAGGGTCGAACCAAGTAGGTGACCTTCCAAAGTTTTGTTGATCTAGAAGAAATAAGTTCTGTTGATCTTGAAATAATAGTTTAGGTTGTCTTTGAAAAAAGGGATTATAGCACAGCTGGAACATCGGTTTCTAATTCAAACTGGGATCTATACTAAACAGTGAGGAGGAACATGAGGATCCCTCTTGACTATTAGATTGAACAATAGGTTTGGAATGACCTCTTCCTTGATTATGAGATCTACCTCTACCTATTCTGGAACCATGTGAGTGGAAAATATGTGTATGCACCCTAAAATGGTCGCCTAGACTTTGGGCCCCATTTCTCAATTTATCAAATCCCTGAATCAATATTTTCAAATATCAACAATATCAATTATATCAATTTCCTTGATCAAATCA